>JACEIK010004725.1:60205-73008 GCA_018107945.1 Datura stramonium
TGGTTAGATGTATCGGCCATGTGGGGCCATATATGTGTTTCAGATTGTATGTGATGGCCGTGTGGGGCCTTGTTCAGTTGTTAGTTGGTGACCTTGTCGTTCACGGATCACTTTAGCGCCAGATTTCATTTTTCAGTTATAACTAGACATCATGGTGGGCTTGTCGGCCCGCATAGGACTCCTTATAGTTGGTTGTTCTGGTTAGCTGGTTATCTTTTACAGGTGGCTATAGGCCTTGTCGGCCGGGGGCTATATTTACAGCCGCTATATAGCCCGTCGTTTTCCTGTTTCTAGAGTTAGAGCCAGCCTTGCACCAGAGGTGCTTAGGCTCAGTTAGTTTAGTAGTCTAGGTCCTAATAGGGCATCAGGTGCCAGTCATGCCTCCCAAGTCGGGGCGTGACAACATGAATAGATATAAACTGGATCTCATAACTGAATCGAATGACCCAAAGCTGAAACTGAGATTTTAAGTACAATTGATAACCTAATCATTGGGTCAAACCTACTGAAAACATAGTATCATAACTGATAAACATGCATAACTGATGAACATGAGGAACAATGGGAGACTCATCATGTAACTTACACTATCACGATAGAGCTTACGTAATTCCAACTATTACACTCAAGTGGGCAGAGACTTCCAAAGCCTTGTCAAGGATAAGGGCACTACCATGATAAGTTGAAGGCCCAATCGGGACTGGGGAAGCTCAAAAGGGAGGTTCCAAAGTAAATATATAAATCTATGTTGGCACGTAGTTCTGAGACCGGGGAACCTTGGAACCCCAAGCCTATTAAGTGCTAGACACTGCTCCCAAAAATATGTAAAGTGCTCTTCATCATTTTTCAATAAAGCTGAAAGCATCATTTCTCAATGAAGCTGATAATGAAATTACTTGCACAGTATAAAATCTGAACATGGGGAGTCTTGACTCCAAAACATATCATAAGCTTTAGTGGTAATCTTGACTCCAAAACATATGATAAGCTGATCTTATTAGCTTTGACTAAATCATGAAAATATGTTTAACTTGTGTGGGCTTGCTCAAATCTTAAAATCATGCATACTTGAAGTATACTTCATAAGTCAAAACCATAGATTCATAAATGAGTAATTTGTAAATATTTAATCATGCTAGATATCTCATCATACTTGAAATAATGGATCATAAACTTTACTTTTCATGAAACTTGCATAATCAGACATAATTTTTCTAAAACTTGAAATCATGAATTTGTAATCAATTAGTACATAAAATCTGTTCATGAATCTTAATACAACATTTGAAACATGAAGGAAATTGACCCGTGAATAAAGTATACAAAATTTCATAAACTTGAGTTGAAACCACATAAGATCAAACACGTGAATTCATGAACTTGAGGAGAAATTTGGGCATGAGAGTGTAAGAAAACTCTCATTCATGGCCCTAAATACTTGGGTAAACTGAATCTACACTCTTCCTTAAAAGACCAAGAGATTTGGGGAAGATCTTGAAGAATTCTAGGCTTGATCTCCTATGGAATTCTCTAAACTTGCATGCATGGGAAGGGAATGGGTTAGAATAGGCTAAACCATCTTAAAACCCTCCTAACAGAGCTTAAAACGACATAGCTTAGGTCTTGGGAGCTTAAAAATTATGAAAATGACCTTACTTAAATCACAAAAAATTTTACTCTATCAGATGTCATGAGTCATACCTCCATACCATGATTCGTGTTTACCATCCGTAGTCACCACTATTTTTTCTGACTTTCTGAAGTTTTCCACGAGTAGGGCCATGAATCGTATCACCAACCTACGAGTCATTAGATCCATCTGTGGTTGCTGATTCCAAGATCCTTAGTTCCTCCTCATAGGTGCAAGCCATGATTCATTGTTTCATACTACGAGTCATACCTTGAATCGTCCTTCCAAATCTGATACACAAGAGATCCTTCACAACTACTGACGATGAGTCGTACCATCAACCTATGACTTGTGGCTTGCTCTCGTAGTTCACTTGTTCAGCTCCTCCACCCTTCTAACGAATCATACATTGACACGTGATTTCCCACAACGGGTCATACAATGACCCATACCTTCTAACCAAGGTAACTCATTCTTCAAACAATATTTCATCCTATGACTCGTGACATGATCCAACCAATCGTACCTTGGCTCGTTATCACTGAACTCCTCCTACAGATTCTAACCACGACACTTCCTATGAGTCGTACCTTCTCATAACGACTCATACCACGAGTCATCTTGTGAAATTTTTTCCTTCTTTTCTACTGAACACATACCAAATCTTAGGTCTAGTCTTAGGAACCTTCAGGGTATTACAATATCTCCCCTCTTGGGAACATTCATCCTCGAATGTGGGGTATACATACTAAAAAACTAGGGAAAGGAACTGAAATCCCAAATATTGAACATCTAGAGTTGAAAATTAACGGGGTGACGACTTCGAACTGATATACATGACTGAATGAATTCATGAATCACACACATGCACAGACATGAAAAGAACTGAGAGACATTCACTAGAAATGAAACTGTAATGGAGTACTAAGGAGGAAACTAATACCTCAAGCTGGAATTGAGTCGGAAGGGAAAAAATATAGGTTTTAGCCATCATATCTTCTTCGGCTTCCCACGTAGCCCCCCTCAACAAGTTGATTCCTCCATAGAACCTTTACTGATGCTACCTCCTTGTTTCTCAACTTCCATACCTGACGATCAAGGATCTCAACTGGCACCTCCTCATAACTAAGGTTATCCTTCACGCCTACGCTCTCCACATGAACAACCAAAGTCGGATCACCAATGCACTTCTTTAACAATGATATATGGAAGATGGGATGTACCGAAGCCAACTCCTCTGGTAGCTCTAACTCATACGCCACTTTGCCAACACGTATCACAATCCGGTAGGGACCAACATATACGGGACTAAGATTCCCTTTCTTTTCTAACCTCATCACCCTCTTCATGGGAGATACCTTCAAGAACACCCAATCATCAACTTCAAACTCAAGCTCTCTCCGCCTAACATCGGCATAAGACTTTTGATGACTCTGACCTGTTTTCAGCCTTTCTCTTATAAGTTGAACTTTCTCCATAGTATCATTAACTGAATTTGGCCCTATCAACATAGCTTCACCTACCTCGAACCAACCAATAGGAGACCTACACCTCCGCCCGTAAAGAGCTTCAAACGGAGCCAACTGAATACTCGAGTGGTAACTATTGTTATAAGCAAACTCAATAAGAGGTAAATGATCATCCCAACTGCCTTTGAAGTCAATCACACAGGCTCTCAACATATCATTAAGAGTACGAATAGTCCACTTGGACTGACCATCCGACTGTGGTGAAAAGTTGTGCTAAGCTTGACCTGAGTACCGAGTCCCTTCTTAAACGATCTCCAAAACTGCGAGGTAAACTAAGTACCTCTATCTGATATGATGGACAAGGAAACTCCATGAAACCGAACTAACTCCCGAATGTACAATCTAGCATAATCCTTGGCTGAATCGGTAGTTTTGATCGGTAGAAAATGGGCTGCTTTAGTCAACCTATCTACAATCACCCAAATTGAGTCATTCTGTCGACGTATACGAGGTAACCCTATGATCAATATACCATATTGATTACCTCCCAATTCCAAGTAGGATACTAATGTCTTGTAGCACACCTCCAGGTCTTTAATGCTTAACTTTGACTTGTTGACAGTTTAGACACTTAGTCACAAACTCTGATGTATCCTTCTTCATGCCATTCCACCAATAGACTTTTCGTAGGTCACGGTACATCTTGGTGGCACCTGAATGTATAGAATATCGGGAACCATGAGCCTCATGCAACATCTACTCCCTCAAATCATCAATGCCCGAAACACATAAACGACTCTAATATCGAAGTACTCTATCTTCCCATTGGAAGAAGACTTCTACCTTGTGATTCTGAACCACTTCCTTCAACTTTACCAAAATAGGATCTTCATCTTGTCTGGCCTTGATGTCAGTCACCAAAGAGGATTCTGAACCATTCTGAACAATGACACCACCATTCGTCAAATCAACAAGGTGAACTCCTAAATTAGAAATCCTATGGAAATCCTTTACTAACTTTTTCCTTCTATCCTCCGCATGAGAAACACTCTCCATGGATAGCCTGCTAAGAGCATCCGCCACTATATTGGCTTTGCTCGGATGATAAAGGACACTCATGTCATAGTCTTTCAGAAGCTCTAGCCACCTCCTTTGTCGCAAATTCAGGTGTCCTTCTGAGTAAATACATACTGAAGGCTCTTATAGTCTGTGAACATATCTACAAGCACCCCATACAAGTAGTGCCTCCATATATTCAATGCAAACACCATTATTTCCAATTTTAGGTCATGCGTCAGGTAATTCTTCTCGTGAATCTTCAGCTGTCTAGGGGCATACGCAATGATCTTACCATGATGCATCAATATACAACCAAGACAAACCCTAGAGGCATCACAATACACAACAAATACATTTGTACCCTCAGGTAGGGTCAATATTGGACTAAAGTAAGTCGGGTCTTTAACTCTTGAAAGTTCTTCTCCCAGGCATCCGACCATTGATATGTGACTTTCTTCTGGGTCAACTTAGTCAATGATGTGGAAATGGATTAAAATCCTTCAACAAACCTCTGATAATAGCCAGCTCAACCCAAGAAATTCCCAATATCCAATGGATTAACTAGTCTAGGCCAATTTTTTATAGCTTCTATCTTTTGAGAGTCCACCGGCACACCCTCGCTTGACACCACGTGGCCCAAAAATGCTACTGAGTTTAGCCAAAACTCACACTTAATGAATTTAGCAAATAGTTGGCGATCCTTGAGAGTCTATAGCACAATCCTCAAACAAGCGGCATGCTCCTCCTCACTCCGAGAGTAATGAGGATGTCATCTATGAAGACAATCATGAACATATCTAAGTACGACTTGAACACCCTGTTCATCAAATCCATAAAAGCTGCAGGAGCAGTAATTAGTCCAAAAGACATATATGCAAACTCATAATGACCATATGGAGTCCTGAAGGTTGTCTTCAGGATGTCACTCTCCCTAACTCTGAGATGGTGATAACTAGACCTGAGGTCTATCTTTGAGAAACACTTGGCAGCCTGAAGCTGGTCAAACAAGTCATTAATCCTGGAGAGGGGATACTTGTCATTGATTATAACCTTGTTCAACTACCGATAGTCAATGCACATATGAAGAGACCCATCCTTCTTTCAAACAAAGAGAACTGGTGCACCCTACGGGGACTTGCTAGGTCTGATGAAGCCCTTATCTAAGAGATCCTTCAATCGTTCTTTCAACTCCTTTAGCTTCGATGGAGCCATTCTATATGGAGGAATAGATATAAGCTATGTATCGAGAAAAAAGTCAATACCAAAGTCAATCTCTTGCTTAGAAGGGACTCCTGGTAGATCATCTGAAAAAACCTTCGGATACTCACACACTATAGGAACTGAATGGAGAGTTAGAGTTTTAAATGTTTCATCCTTAACCCGAACTAGATGGTAAACACAACCCTTGGAAATCATCTTTTTGGCCTTAAGGTAGGAAACAAAGCGACCTACAAGCACAACTGAACTACCCTTCCATTCTAGGACTGGCTCACCCGAAAATCGGAACTCTACCGTACGAATTCTACAATTCATTGAGGCATAACATGCATGCAATCAATCCATGCCAAAGATAACATTAAAATCAGTCATGTCTAACTCTACTAGATCGACGGAGGTGACTTTCTAAAAGTCTGTGACAGAGAAATTTCTGTATACCTGTCGAGCTATAACTAAGTCACCGACTGGAGTAGAGACTGAGAAGGGTTCTGATAAAATTTCGGGACTGACTCCAAAACTAATAGAAATGTAGGGAGTAACAAAAGATAAAGTATCCCTTGGATCTAACAATGCATATACATCAAGATGGAATACTCATAACATACCAATGACCACATCTAGGGAGAGATCCTGCTCCTGACGAGATGAGACGGAATAAAACTTGTTCTGACGCTGACCACCACCTTCACTGGTGGATGCACCCTGCTGAGTTGAACGTGCTGGTGGAGCTGCTGAACTGGAAGCTGAGTAACAGTCTCTACCATGGCCCTGTCTAGCCGCTGGAGAATCTCTGAGCATGTGGCCGGGCTTCTCACACCCAAAACATGCCCCTAAACCTGCTAAGCACTTTCTGGTGTGCCTCCTACCACACCTGTCACAAACTAGAATACTAGGCTTTACTAACCTGCTCCCTTAACCTCAAGAGCCTGATGTCCTCCCCCTCTGATCGCGCCTAGACCTGGATGGAACACTGGTTGATTACGGCACTGGGGATGACGATCGATGATGGGATTGTTGACGATGTTCGACACTAGACTTCTACTGGGAAAACCCAAAACTGTCTATTTTGGCCCTCTTGGCCTCTCTCTCCCTCTCCCTCATCTTAACCGCCTCCATCTACTGGGCATACAATACCAATCAGGAGAAATCAATGTCCTGATGTAGCATATGATCCTGCAATCCTTGACCAAATAGTCCTCCACTCCATTTACAAATCTGCTCACCCGAGCCATCTGATTGGCCACCATCTCCGGTGTATACTTGGACAACCGGATGAACTCTAGAGCATACTCCTTGACGATCATGTTGTTCTGTTTCATATTCACAAACTCAGTCGCCTTAATTTTTCTTATCTCCCGGGGAAATAATCGGTCTAAGAATGCGGTGAGAAACTCATTCTAACCAACAGGGCCCGCTCTGACTCCCCGGCTATCCTTCCACTGCCTGTACCATATATGAGTGACTCCTTTCAACTGATAGGAGGCTAAGTCTGCACACTCCTCCCCCGTCACCCCATAATTTGGGTGATCTTCTAGATCTCCTCTATGAACTCGTGTAGGTCCTCCTCCACTCTCGACCCAAGGAACTCAGGGGGATTCATCTTGAGGAAATTTCGAATTCTAGCTGCCGCTGCATTTCTATTATGAGGAACATGAGCCATTGCCTACTAATTGACCTGAGTGTTCAATGCTCGTGCCAACTTTTGAATGGCTGCCCTAAACTCAGCATGGGCAACCTACTCAGGCACAAGATCTACTAAGGCTGGTGGGTCTTGTCGGTGCCCATCTCCATTGCCATTCTCATGGCCATTTCCATTTCCATTCCTTCTTCCATTGACTTAGCGGGAGGCGTGATTCTACAAATGCGTAAAGCTGGAGTTAGAGGAATCGAGAGAGTTAAACTCATTGCACGAGATAGAATCATGAAAGAAGGGAAGTTCCTAAAATGTTTCATAGCCTCTTCGTCATAAGTGTGGCACGCTTCACACCTATGAAAAAGACTCTACTTAACATGGATTTCAGACACTCTAGGACACTTAAAAACCTAATGCTCTGATACCAAATTTGTCATGACCCGAGCTAAGACCCCGGATCGGGACACGGAACCTAGAACCATAAATGGCTCCAAAAAAACCCATGGCATGAACAAGATAGCCAAAGATCATCATTAAATAAGATGATAACTAAATTCTGAAATGGTGGAAATCTGAATAATAAACATTCATCCAATGGAAACATCATAACATAGAATTCGAAGCTGAAAATACAAGTCTATGTCTGAAAAGCCTCTAATATACTGATGAGCTAATGGGACAACACCCAACTAGCTCACTAGAAGTATGAAACTGAAATAATATAACTCATCTAACTGAAGGTCCTCGAAGGATGAGAACCCACCAACAATAGCACTTGGATAAACTCAGGAGACTGGCTAACGACGAGACTAAGTCTGAACATTTGAACCTGTATAATAAAATGATACATCATAGAGTATGCGGTCAGTACTTAGAATGAACTGAGTATGAAAGGTAAGTAAAAAAGGATGAGTAAGTAAAAACTGAAATCATGCATAACATAAATCATAACATCATAAGATTCTGAGAGTAAAGATTGCATGCCGATATCTAAAAACATGAATAGACATAAACTGGATCTCATAACTGAATCGAATGACCAAAAGTTGAAATTGAGATTTGAAGTACAACTAATAACCTGATCAAGGGTCAAACTTGCTGAAAACATAATACCATAACTGATAAACATGCATAATTGAAACTATGAGGAATAATGGGAGACTCGTCAAGTAACCGACACTATCACGATAGAGATTACATGATCTCAACTATTACACTCAAGTGGGAAGAGTTGTCCAAAGCTTTTCCAGGCTAAGAGCACTACCATGATATCGATATCAAGCTGAAGGCTCAATCGGGGCAGGAAAAGATCATAAGGGAGGTCCTAAAGTAAATAGATAAACCTACGTTGGCGCATAGTTCTGCTGGGAACCTTGGAACCCTAAGCCTACTCAGTGCTAGACAATGCTCCCAAAAACATACAAAGTGTTCTCCATCATTTTTCAATGAAGCTGAAATCATCGTTTCTCAACGAAGTTGATAATGTAATTACATGCATAGTCTAAAATATGAACATGGAGAGTCTTGACTCCAAAACATATCATAATCTGCAGTAGGAGTCTTAACTCCAAAACGTATGATAAGATGATCTTATTAGTCTTGGCTAAATCATGAAAACATGCTTAACTTGTGTGGGTTTGCCCAAATATTAAAATCATGCATACTTGAAGTAGACTTCATAAGTCAAAATCATATATTCATACATGGGTAATTTGTAAATATTTAATCATGCTAGATATCTCATCTTACTTGAAATCATGGATCATAAACTTGACTTTTCATGAAACTTGCATAATTTTTCTAAAACTGAAAATCATGAATTTGTAATAAATTAGTACATAAAATCTACCTATGAATCTTAAAACATCATTTAAAACATGAAGGGAATTGACCCATGAATAAAGTATAAACAATTTCATAAACTTGAGTTGAAATCACATAAGATCAAACACTTGAATTCATGAACTTGAGGAGAAATTTGGACATGAGAGTGAAAGAAAACTCTCATTCATGGTCCTATATACCTGGGTAAACTGAATCTACACTCTTCCTTGAAAGCCCAAGAGATTTGGGGAAGAACTTGAAGAATTCTAGATTTGATCTCCTATGGAATCCTCTAAACTTGCATGCATGGAAAGTAAATGGGTTATAATAGGCTAAACCCTCTTAAAGCCCTCCTAACATAACTTAAAATGACGTACTTTAGGGCTTAGGAGCTTAGAAATTATGAAAATTCCCTTACTTAAATCGCAAAAAAATTTATTATGCCAAATGTCATGACTCACGCCATGAGTCGTAACTCCATCCCACGACTCATGGTTATCTTCCATAGTCACCACTATTTTTTCTGAATTTCTAAAGTTTTCCACGGGTCAGGCCATGACTCGTACCACCAACCTGCGAGTCGTTAGATCCACCCATGGTCACTGCTTCCAAGATATTTAGTTCCTCCTCACTGGTGCAGGCCACAAATCGTTTTTTCACACTACGAGTCGTATCCTGACTCTTTCATTCCAAATATGATACACAAGAGATCCCTTATGACTACTGACCACGAGTCGTACCATCAACCTACGACTCGTGTCTTGCTCTCGTAGTTCACTCATTCAGCTCCTCCACCCTTCTAATGAATCATACATTGAGTCGTGGTTTCCCATAACGGGTCGTATAATGACTCGTACCTTCTAACCTGGGTAACTCATTCTTCAAACCACGGTTCTTCCTACGATTCGTGACATGATCCCACGAGTTGTACCTTGATGCATTGTCACTAAACTCCTCCTGCAGATTCTAACCATGACACCCTATGAGTCATACCTTTTCATAACGACTCATACCATGAGTTGTCCTGTGAAAATTTTTCCTTCTTTTCTGTTGAACACATACCAAATCTCGGGTCTAGTCTTAGGAAACTTTAGGGTATTACAATAAGCAAGTAAAGATTTTTATTACAACTTTGAGACACATTTATTTTTAAGAATGAATTAAAAACACTAAGAATAAAAAATTTCATTATTTTATCCCATTTTGATACATTAACGGGATGATAAAAATTCATAATATTCTCTGCACTTGCATCTCTTCTTTTCTTGATCAGCTACACAAATGAAATGTACTATAAAATTAAATACTTACTGTATTATATTGGACCTATCACTTATCATTATACGAGAAAATTATTTTCCTCCTCTTATCAAACAAAATCAAGAATAAGCTAAGGCTTTTTTTTCCTGACTGTTCTATTAGAAAAAAAATCAAAAATTACGTTTATTAATCATAAAAATTGTGTCTCTTCCTCTAATTTCTGACAAACTTATTTATTTCAAAATACTAAATACTCTATGTAATTCTCTATGTGTTTGTGTACTTGGTCTTCTATTGCACTTACCAAAGAAGAAAAAGAATAATAATTCTGTGTAAACTTTATCACTATAGTTATTTTGATGCAAGATGTCAGGTCCTTAAACGTTGATGTTGAACAATACACACATACAAAAGAGAATTTCTAACTTTGCTTTACAATAAAAATAAATTGCATTTGGTGAGAATATAAAGGAGTCACGTGAATTATACGTGCTAATATTTTTATTGAAAATATTAACTAGAGTGAACGCTTGATATATTCTTATATCATTGGTCACCAAATTCCTCTTATATATTTGCATTAAATTCTTACTAGTAGTTCAATTTTTATTTGCTTCTTGATGTGTGGATTCAAGATAACTTGGTGCTGACATTTGTGTGGGATAAAAAGGTTTACATATATCAATAACATGCTTTAGCCTTGAAATATGAACATGTCACAGAATTGTTATGTTGCTTCCCTTTTCAGGAGGTTCTGAATGGCCAACCAAAATTAGTCTTCAACATTGAAGTTATTCCCCCTAAATTATGACTAATAGCACTTACCGGTTCATTAGCTGAAACTTGAGAATGAATTTTTGTTTTTTATAGCTTTTCTAAATGAAGAAGGTATAGAGTTCTTCTTTTAATCTTCTAGCAAATTGAAAATCGAATCTGAAATATTTTCTGTATCATTTTTTATCCCTGTAAGAAAATATAAGTTTTTAGTACAATTAAGTTCTTGGAGATGAGATTTCCGTTGTATTTCTATACGTCAACCTACTTGAGTTGTGTTGATGTTATATTTGTATAACTTGCTGATATTCTTAACATTTTAAGAGTAAAAAAAATTTATTTTAACCAAAAGATCAAACATTTTTTAATTGAATATTGGTATTGTATTAAATTTTATGGAGGTTGAACCGGTGTTCAAGTTATAGCCAACATTCATGAAGGTCGCAGAGCTATTCACCAAATTTTACAATTAAAAGTATAAGAAAATTCTTATTGTTTTATTATTTCACCAAGGTATTAAAATATGTTAATAGTAGGTATTAAAATTTGTTAATAATCTTTTTTTCTATTTTTTATCTTTATTTTATACCTCTCATGAATTAAGTTAATTTGGTTTGTAAAAGTTAAAGCAAAAAGATCTCCAATTTAAGACTATATAGAGGAAAAAGATTAGAGAAGATTCCATAAAGTACAATAAAAGAGAAATATGAAGAAAGCTATGATGACTTTCAAAGACTTTTATTAGGGTTCGATTCTCTCCTCCGTTTTGACTTCTACAACCTGACTTGTAAAAATTCTCTATCCTTTATCCATCTGTTTTGACAATTTTCTAGAAATTTTTCATTTTTTTTTGTATTGAGCTAATTTTTGGAACTTTTAGTTGTTGAGTTAGTGAGTTTGATAAATTTCTGATTTATTTTAGATCTGACCTCTATATATACTTACTTTTTTTGAGTTTTATTTCTGGTAGAAATTGATCTAATTTTGTTTAAAGGTCAGATATCTTTAATCATCTATATGACTTCACTACTATAGGAGTCACATTTCTATTACTGTAGCTAGCAATTATTTACATTAGCTTTTGAATGATAAGAAGCTTGTTAAAGGTATAATAAAACATTGTATTTACTATAAAAAAATTTTTATAAGGCATTGTATTTACCATCAATTTTTTTCAGTCTACACATGAATATTACAAGCCAATATTCATCATTAAATAAGATTACACAAAACATTGATAGCTAAGTTCCAGCCAGAAAATCAAAATGGAATAATTTTTCCTTCTTATTTTGAAATAGTGAATATTCCTCCGCTAATTCTATGTATATTTACATTGTTGCATGCATTAGTCTATAATTTATGGGTTATATAATTTTTCTCTATAAAAATTTGTATTTTTTTATCTAGGGGTGGTAGGGTATGCACTAAAGGTCAACGTCATTTATTAGACATTTGAATTGATATCTGAAGTATATGCTAATCGAGTACTTGTGCTAAGTTTTTGCTACTGAAATTGCTGAAGGTACAGTCAGAATTTTCTTTAAAGATCTACACCGGCATCTCTTGAAGATAAGTTCAAATTTGGTATGCCTAGGGTAAAAATATAAAGACCTTAAAAACCTTATCAACCCTTGATGTGCTCAGTAAACCATGGCAATATGACGAGAAGTGATAAAATTTTGACATGACTTCAAGAATATTGTGTTGGACAACTCATTGAGGAACATGACTAGAGAAAAGCTTTTGTAATCCCAAAACGTAGATTATTACACAATAAATTATTTGCTCACATTCATCAAAGAAGTGTGGATAGATTTTCAAGTTAAACTTCAAGCTGTAAATGCTTCTTGAAGTAATAGAAATGTATTTTTAGACTGACATGAAATAAAAGTGTAGTTTCAGATTGAATTCTATCACTTTGTTATCATGACTTTTT
>JACEIK010004725.1:78963-94920 GCA_018107945.1 Datura stramonium
AATCAGCTCCTGTCATCCGGAGCTTGATATTCAGAGGTTTATATCATTTTCTTTTGTTGTATAGTATGAGTAGGTCGGGGCCCTGTCCCGACCATCTTATCAGTATTCTTACAGGCTTGCAGATTGTGTATATATCTCCTTGTGGTTAGTTGTGCCAGTCGTTTGGGGCCGTGCATATGTTTAGTTGTTTATGTTGGCCGTGTGAGGCCTTATCCAGTTAAAAGTGGTGACCTTGCCGGTCACATAGCTGTTCAGTATTTGCTATATTGATTTAGAGATAACTAGATAGCATGGTAGCCTTTTCGGCCCGCATAGGATTCCCTTTAAGAATGTGATTCTGGTTAGCTGATGTTATAGAACAGGTGGCTATAGGCCTAGTCGGCCGGAGGCTGTATTTACAGTCGTTATATAGCCCGTTGTTTTCTTGGATTCAGAGTTAGAACTATCCAGGCACCAGAAGTGCTTAGTCTCAACAGTCTAGCAGTTTAGGTCCCAGTAGGGCACCAGGTGCCAGTCATATCCCCCAAGGCGGGGCATGACACGTACCACGAGTCGTAGGAAGGCCCTACGACTCGTCCCTTGGACCCCTAATGCATAGAGTTGAAAAACTTACCTGTGGACCTACAAGTGCATCTTACGACTCATACCATGTGGATACGGTTTGTACTGTGACTCTTAGGTCTTTTCCTTGTATAGCTTGCATAGTTGACAAGCATAGTAAGTACTACGATCTGTACACTGGAGTTACGAGTTGTAGGTCCAATCATACCCTGAACTACTGCACTGAAGCACCTCTCTGATCCTCACCACGGCTCATGCTACGACTCGTACAACCCTCTCATGATTCATACTGACAACCGTAGCACATGCTTTTTCAACAGTTTTCTGCCACTTGTTTTTGTTTTCCCAACACACTAATCACACATTAGTAAAATCACTTGGGGTAGCCTCCAAAGAAGCGCCTGATTTAACTTTTCGACACGACACAAGTCTCTTGACTACTCAGGCTTCGTAAGGAACTCTGATTCATCCTCTATCACTGAGACTACACTATATTCCTTCAGTTGCTGCATTGACTTGCAGATGTTGAAAGTGACCTCTTCTTTATTCAGTCTGAACTTCAGTTGGCCAGCCTCCACATCTACTAAGGCCCTCCCAATAGCACGGAATGGTCGCCCCAAGATGATGGGGACCTCATAATCAACCTCGCAATCCGAGATCACAAAGTCTGCTGGGAATATGAATATGTCTACTTTAACAAGCACATCAAATAGGATCCCCACTGGCTTCTTCACAGTTCTGTCATCCATCAGTAGCCGCATGGTAGTCGGTTTAGGGGCTCCAAAGCCCAACTTCTTGAACACGACCAATGGCATCAGATTGATGCTTGCTCCTAGAGCACAAAGTGCCCTTGCAAACTCGACATTACCAATTGTGCAAGAGATAGTGAAAGCACCCGAATCTTCTTTCTTCTGGGCTAGGACCCGTGTAGCTATGGCACTACAGTGATGTACATTATCTACAGGCTCATAAATCACATACCTCTTCTTTGTCACAAGGTCCTTCATGAACTTAGCATATCCCGACATTTGTTCCAACGCCTCAACCAATTGTATGCTCACAGATAATTGTTTGAGCATTGACAAAAATTTATGAAACTTAGCATTTTCCGCCCTTTTCTTCATTCTTTTGGGGAATGGTGACGGTGTTCTCGGGATAGCCTTGTAAATTTGCGTTGTGCTGTGTTCAACATCAAACCCTTTTTCACCAGTTAGGGCCTCAGTCAGCTCAACATTCTCAACACCTTCCATCTCAGCATTATTTTTATCATCTTCGACTACACTCTCTTTCTTCTGCTCAACTACAATCGGTAGAGGGGGGTCAACTGTGGTCTTACCACTCCTAGTCATAACAGCCATGCAGTGGCCATCATTATTTGGGTTCTAGACTATATTGCTAGGTGGTGTACCCTTCTTTCTAGGGTTCAGTGATGTTGGCAGTTGCTACAGCTGATGTTCAATTTGCTTGAAAGCTTTTGCATGGGATTCCACTCTCTAGCCCATGCTCTATATATCACTTAAGATTTCCTTCAACTGATCATCAGTGGACCTCACCTTTTTTAGCATCTCAGCCATCATGTTCTGTAGCTTTGACGGTCCAGCCTCCCCCTCTCGTGCATTGGGAGGCACATATACTCCAACTCGATTGTGGCGGTAGCCGTAATTCCTTCTGCAATCTCCTTCACGCTAACGACCTCGTCTTCTGTCTCTGTACCCGTTCTGGTTGTAGTTATCGATGTATTGGTTCTAACCTAGGTTTCCAGAACCTTGGTGCCAATTGTCTTGTCCTGACGCTTGGGCGTTGGCTTAGAAACTCGCTACCTGACTGTCTAGGAAATTTTCCTCTTCCTCAGAATAAGAATGGTGTTCCCACGGCTGCAGTCCTTGTGTCCCCACTATGTTCACCTTTTTGGCTCCAGCTCCAATAAAGTGCTTTGTAAGCAAATCCAATGATATGCGCATATGAGCCAACTCTTATTCGCGTTCTTCTTCTTTCCTCCGTTGGTCTGCAATCAAACCAATAACATATGTATCGGCCGTTGCATCTGCCTCCCGGTTATGCCATGCCCTATTTGTTTTTGTCACCCTGTTAAGAGTGGTAGAAGCTTGCTCCCAGGTGTGACTCATCAATTCTCCTTCCGCCACTATGTCTGCTACAACGTTTTTATTATTGTTCAAACACCTGTAGAAAATTTCCAACAAACTGTCATCTGGATTTTATGGTTTGGGCACTTTGTAAACTTCTTCTTGAACCTCAGCCAGGTTTCATGGAGTGCCTCGATTTTAAGTTGTCAGAAATTGTAAATTTCATCCTTGAGTTGCAACATTCCGGAGGGGGGAAATAATCTCTCTAAGAAGGCTTTCTTGAGTTCCCTCCAATTGGTTTTAGAATCGTTGGGAAACTCCGATAACCATAAAGTGGCTTCCCCTGATAGAGAAAAGGGGAAAAGTCTGAGTCTAATGGCATCTTGGCTAACTCCAAGAAACCTGTATGCCTTGCATATCCCCACAAAGTTCATCAGGTGCAGGTTGGCGTCATCCACTGCGTGACCACTGAACACCCCTTTCATGTTTAACAGTTGAATCATGGTGCTCATAATGTAAAATTTGGCCCCACATGGCAGTGATGGTGGTCTAATTTCTCAAGTTGACCCAACTTCATCAATGTCTGGGTCCTCATCATTGAAGAACTGTGGGACAAATCTATGACCTCTATTGCCCCGCCCATGTCAACCAGCGTTAACAACCTCGTCTCTAGCATCCTCCGCATCCTGAAGTGTATCTTGCCAACCTGCTCGGCTTTCCTAGCTTCTTCATCTATATGGGCTTCTCTCTGTTCCTTGTTTTCCATTTTGCGCAGTGTTCGTTCAATTTCAAGGTTTAACGGAATCAGGGGATTTCCACTACTTCGAGTGCTTGGCATTCACCGAGCAACAACCTGTAGTATCACAAACAAAAAGAAAACATAATTCAGGAAATAACTACCAAAAGTCAAATACAAGCAATTAATCTAGTTTTAGCCATATTCCCCGACAACGATGCCACATTTTTATAACGCTCAAACTCACACCTCCTGCTGAAGTATGAAGCAAATGTTTTCAATGAAGAACCCAACAAAGAGGTTGGGGTCGAACCCACAGGGAATATGGAAGATCTAGACTAATGTCTGTAAGTGAACTTGTTTGTTAGTGGCTCCAATTTGGGGGTTTTAAGAAAACAACAACTAAGACAATAATCGAAATTATGATGTGGATAAAGATTTAAGAATAACTAGGGTTTGTGTTCTCCATGCGTTCATAACTACTTTGGGTATACACACGTGATTAATACCACTGCTTACTCGTAGAATTGATAACTAGGGTTCATCCAAACCAATGGTTCGTCCCTATTGGATGACTATACTCAATCATCGGGTCAGGTCTTATGAGTGGTTTCAAACTATCCGTTGTCAATATGTTTCAAATTTAACAATCCTGCGACCATATCTCAAGTTAATACAATAATCATTATGATCAAGGCTCTGTTGTAATTCTCTTTTCCTAATCTCTACCTCTCTAGGCTCAAGCAAGTAAAGAATTTAGGCAAGTCCTAACGTTTTACACTATTAAGAAACATTTAAGCATGAAGAGAATACAACACAAGTGTTTTTGCATTGGTTTTGAATCATTTTTGTGTAACCCTAGTCGTTAATCCACTGTGGTTCCCACAACCCTAGCTATGGAGGTTTTAGCCTCTCATAGTTGCAAGGTTGTGAGATGCATTCATCATTAAACACATAATTCAATAGTTACAATAGTATATGAGAGAAAAGCTTCTTTGATTATATCAGTAAAACCTCAAGAACAATTGATAAAGATCAAGAAAGAATCTAAGAAAAGGTTGAGTAACCCTAGCTCGTTAATCCACAATGGTTCCCATAACCCTAGATATGGAGGTTTTAGCCTCTCATAGTTGCAAGGTTGTGATATGAATTCATCATTAAATAGATAATTCAATACTCACAATAGTATATGAGAGAAAAGATTCTTTTATTATATTAGTAAAACCTCAAGAACAATTGATAAAGATCAAGAAAGAATCCAAGAAAAGGTTGATCACAAGTCTATCAACTCAATTCTATTTTTTTCCGTTGAATCTCTATTGATTTCATGCCTATCTCACTTCTCTTTAATGTTCCCTATGATTCTCTACTAAAAATAAAACAAAAAAGGTATTTATACAGACATAAGAATCCTTTTCCTAAGCTAACAGGGTGATTTTCCATAACTGGTGTAACCTGAGCCACGACTGATCATACGACCCATAGTAGGATTGTACGGGTCATACCTGTTGTCTGTAAGTCCTTGGATTGGTTAAATTTGGATAAGTGTTGGGCCTTGGTACGACTCGTACATGAGTCATGAGTTGCTTCAGTGGTCTTGCTCTGAGAACTCTGACTTTTTCTGAAATTAGTCACAAGTTATGTGGTGCGACTCGTACATCCCAGCCACGACTTGTATGGTCTGAAGTTCTACTCAGCATTGAAAATCCTGTAAAGATCATTACTACTCCTGGTACGATTAGTACATTGTTGCCACGGTTTGTAAGTCCATCCATCTTAGGAGTCTGCCTTTGTGCAATTTCTTCTGAATATTTCCACGACTCAAGTTACGGCTCATTCCAATGTTGTACGGCTCATACTGAGAGTCGTAGGTTGCATTCTTCCTAGTTCATCCATCTGAAACTTTTCACGGTTCTCAGTACAGCTCATACCATCAACATACGGCTTGTATTGAGACTGTGTCTTTAGCTCATTTTCTGCACTTTTAGGCTTCTTTTGCATATTCTTGCTCCAACACTTATTTTTTCTGTAATCAAAGAAAAAGTGCCTTATACTCATATAAACACACCTATGTTCATGCTATTTTTTTAGTTTTGAGCGTCGAAAGTGCTGTAAACTCACAACACATCATCACTCAAATTATCTGGGGTGTTACACTGATTCCAATCAAAACACGCACTTGGTGAATTTGGCATACAACTTTTTCTCCTTCGATAATCCCAACACAATCCTTAAATGATTTTCATGCTCCTACATGGTCTTAGAATACACCAAGATATCATCAATAAACATAATAAAAAAGGAATCCATGTAAGGTTTGAAAATACCATTCATTAAGCTCATGAACGCGATCGGGGCATTAGTGAACATAACCAAAAACTCGTAATGCCCATACATGGTCCAAAAGGCTATTTTGGGAATGTCTTCAGCCCGAATTTTCAACTGGTGATAATCGGACCTCAAATCAATCTTTGAAAATACAGCTGCTCCCTATAACTGGTCAAACAGATCATCTATTCGAGGAAGAGGGTACTTATTTTGAATGGTTACCTTGTTCAGCAAGCGGTATTCGATGCACATCCACATACTACCATCCTTATTCTTTACAAACAAAATCTGGCACCCCATGGCGACACACTCGGTCTAATGAATCCTCTACTGAGAAACTCTTGCAACTGCTCCTTGAGTTCTCTCAACTCAGAAGGTGCCATTCAATATAGAAGAATAGAAATGGGTCAGGTTCCTGGTTCTAAATGTCACGCTCCGGCGACATTTAGGGAAAATCTGCAAGGAACACCTCTAAGAACTCACAAACAACCAGGACTGACTCTATGGAAGGACCCTCTGAACTAGTGTCCCAAACATGCGCCAGATACGCTGAACAACCCAGCTCTATCAACTTACGGGCACGAATATAACAAATAAGTTTCTCAGGGGTAGGGCTACAATTCCTCTTCAACTCCAACCTAGATGACTCTAAACCTGATATAGTGACGGTCTTAGCATAGCAATCTAGAATGGCATGGTAAGGTGATATCCAGCTCATTCCCAAAACTATATCAAAATCAACCATGTCTACGATCACTAAGTCTACCAGAGTGTCAAATCCCATGAATTCAACAATGTAACCATGAACAACCCTATCCACTAACACATAATCTCCAATAGGACAAGACACATGGATAGGAGTATTAAGCACATCATACACAAGATCTAGAACCAAAGAAAAATAATAGGTTTTAAGTGTGTAGGTACAGGTATTCCTATACGTGATTGCCTCCCATGTAGGTCATTAGCCCGAATGAGACTTAGACAGTGATCACCTAGCTCAGTCACTATACCCTGGCAAGGTACAGTGGGCTCTCACTGATGGGGTGTATACATCAAACTCCACGTTTAGCTCACGTGGTTATATGTCGGTTATAGACTTTTCCACTTGTCAGTTCAACTCAGAATATTCTTAGTGTTAGTTCAGCTTAGTTTATTCTGATTACATGATATAGTTATGATCCTCACTCAGTACCTATGTTACATTGTTACAGTTATATTCAGTGTTTATCAGTTCAGTTGCATATTACTACTATTTTACTTATATCTCACATACTCGGTACATTCCAAGTACTGATGTATATTTTCCATGATGTATTGTATTATGATACTGGAATAGGTTCTTAGTCACAACATCGTTAATAGTTCCCTCCCGATGATTTTAGCAGTAGTATCTTTTTGTGAGTCCTTATCTTTCGAGGACCAGAGCTTAGTTATTTTAGTTTATTTAGTTTTCTTTAGAGTTAGCCAGTGGGGCTTGTCCCAACAGCTCATCAGTTTATTTAGAAGGCTTTCAGACAACAACTATAGTTTTATCTATATTTTTAGATTTTCTTTAGAGTTTGTCATTTATTCAGTAACAGTTAAAAATATTTGTTCTTTTATCATCTTCCGCTCATTTATGATAATTCTCAACATATCAATTTTACTAGAATATGCTCTACCAAGCTTTGCTTGGGGTCACTTGTGACTCTAAGTACCGTGTCGCATCTAGAGTGTGAACTCAGGTTGTGAAAAACTTGGTATCAAAGCATCAGGTTTAGAGTGTCCTAGGATGTTTGAAAGTCACATCAAGTAGAGTCCTTTTCATGGGTGTAAAGCTTGCCACAATTATGGGAGGGAGGCTACAAGGCGTTATTAGGAAATTTCCCTTTTGTTCATAATGCTTATCATTTGTTGAGCTAATCTCAAAAAATATTCTCCTAATTCTATTCTACACTTTTCAGATAATGATGCCTCCAAAATGAGGAAACAGAAGGAGGACTGAAAATGCTAACCAGCCAGCCCCACTAGCTCCCACAACCCCTCAGGACGACCAGGTGTTCCCTGCGGAGTTTTTGGCGGCGATTTAAATACTGGCTTAGGCAGTGACCAGTCAGGTTAACCAGCAGGTCTTACCAGTCAACACCAATGGGTCTGCAGCTATGACTAGGGTCCAAAATTTTACATGTATGAACCTTCGGCATTTCACGGGTCTAAAGTTGATGAGGATCCGCAGGAGTTTGTGATGAGTTATAGAAGATCACCCCTACAGATAGTGCCGATCCAGCTGCCTACCAGTTGAAAGGGGTGGCTTAGATCTGGTAAATGTAGTGGAAGGAGGGAAGATTGAATGGAGCAGGTCCGGTGGAATGGGATGAGTTTGATACGGCATTCCTGGACAGGTACTTTACTCAGGAGTTGAGGGAAGCTAAGGCGTCAAAATTCATGAACCTTAGGCCGAACAATATGACCATAGAGAAGTATACATTGGAGTTCACTCGGCTGTCAGGATATGCTCCCAAAATGGTCGTTGAGCTGAGGGATCATATACTTAAATTCGTTAATGGAGTTTCTGATTTGGTGCTTAAGGAATGCTGAACTACGATGCTTATCAAGGACATTGACCTCTCTAGCCTCATCATTAATACACAATAGATAGAGGTGGAGAAGCTGAAGGATATTGAGAGGGAGAACAAACGGGTAAGGACATGCCAATTTGAGTATCGCCAATAGTGATTAAGCGGTGGTAGTCGCCCACAACAGCAACAGCAGCAGAGACCTCCAACACCCTCATCAGCTAGTGCCCTTTCTTTATGGTCTTTTAAGGACCAAAAGGTTGGAGCATCATGATCCCAGTCCCAGAGTAACGTCTCCACCCGCTCGTTTCCAACTTGTCCTAAATGTGGCAAGAACCATCTGGATAAGTGCTGCATGGGCAAAGATGGTTGCTTTGGATGTGGCCAGTTGGGTCACAGATTGAGAGATTGTCTATTAGCAAGACGGGGGAAGACTCAGCCTACTACCTCAGCAGCCCCAGCAAGTCGTTCAGCTCAGCAGGGTATTATTTCAAGTATGGGTGGCGACCAACACCAAAACTATTTTGATGCTTTGTCTTCTCGTTCGGATCAGAAGAACTCACCTGATATGGTTACGGGTACATTGTGCCTTTTCCACATTGATGTATATGCTTTGTTAGATCCAAAGGCCACATTTTCCTTTGTGAATCCATAAGTCGTTGTTCAGTTTGCTATTAGTCCAAAAGTCCTCTTAGAACCATTCTCAGTTTCTACTCCGATTGGTGTCAGTTAGAGCTAGCCGATTATATAGTAATTGTCATCTCATAGTGTTGAGTAAGGTTATCCCAGTTGACCTAGTAGAGCTAGTCATGGTTGACTTTGACCTTATTCTTGGAATGGATTGGTTACATTCCTGTTATGCCTCAGTCGATTCCAGAACTAGAGTCATAAGGTTTCAGTTTCCTAACGAGCCAACATTAGAAAGGAAGGATAGTGTTTCAACGCCAAAGGGTCAGTTTATTTCCTACCTTAAGGCAAGGAATATGATCTCAAACGGGTACATCTATCACTTAGTTAGGGTAAGAGATTCCAGTTTTGAGACCCAAACTATTCAGCAAGTTCCTGTTGTTAGTGAATTTCCTGATATATTCCCAAAGATCTTTCCAGAGTCCCTCCGCAGTGAGAAATAGACTTTAGCATAGACCTTCTTCCAGACACCTAGCCCATCTCTATTCCCCCTTATAGGATGGCTCCAATGTAGCTTAAGGGGTTGAAGGAGTAGCTGAAAGACCTTTTAGATAAGGGCTTTATCAGACCCATCATCTCTCCATAGGGTGCTCCAGTATTGTTCATGTGAAAGAAAGACAGTACACTCAGGATGTGCATCGACTACTATCAGCTTAACAAGGTCACAGTCAAGAATAGGTATCCTCTACCCAAGATTGACAACTTGTTTGATCAGCTTCAAGGAGCTAGTTGTTTCTCCAAAATAGATCTCATATTAGGATACCACCAGCTCAGGGTAAAAGAATGTGACATTCCAAAATCATCCTTTAGAACTCGGTATGGTCACTATGAATTTGTAGTTATGTCATTTGGACTAACCAATGCTCTTGTAGCCTTTATGAACTTGATAAAAAGGGTATTCACGTCATACCTGAACATGTTCTTCATTGTCTTTATAGATGAAATCTTGGTTTATTCCAGAACAGAGGAGGAATATGCAGACCATTTGAGAATAGTTTTACAAACTCTCAGGACCATCAATTATTCACCAAATTCAGAAAGTGTAAATTCTAGCTAAAATTAGTTTCTTTCCTCAATCACTTGGTCTCCAGAGAGGGTGTTCAGGTGGATCTCAGAAGATAGCAGTAGTCAAGGATTGGCCAAGTCCCACTTCTCCGACAGACATCAGGAGTTTCCTAGGTCTAGCTGGCTATTACAGACAGTTTGTGGAAGGATTCTCCTCCATAGCCTCCCGTTTGACCAAATTGATGAAGAAGACGGTGAAGTTCCAGTGTTCTGATGAATGCGAAAAGAGTTTGTAGGAGTTGAAGATTTGACTGACTACAACCCCTGTTCTGAATCTTCCAGAAGGTTTAAACGCATTTGTGATCTATTGTGATGCCTCCAGAATCGGTCTTAGGTGTTCTGATACAGCATGGTAAAGTAATAGCTTATGCCTCCAGACAGCTCAAGGTTTATGAGAAGAACTATCTGACTCATGATCTTGAGTTAACAGCGGTAGTGTTTGCTTTAAAGATTTGGATATATTATCTCGATAGAGTCCATGTATATGTTTTCACCGATCACAAGAGTATGCCATATGTATTCCGTCAAAAGGATTTGAGTCTACGTTGGAGAAGATGGCTGGAATTATTGAAGGACTATGACATGAGTGTGTTATACCATCCATGCAAGGCAAATGTGGTGTCTAATGCCCCAAGACGGATGTCTGTGGGAAGCGTTGCTCATGTTGAAGAGAGTAGAAAAGAGCTAGCAAAGGATATCCACAGGTTAGCTCAATTGGGAGTGCTATTAGTTGATTCATCTAAGTGCGGAGTTGTAATCTAGAGTGGGTCAGAATCCTCACAGGTGGTAGAGGTTAAGTCAAATCAGGATGAAGACCTCGTACTAGTCAAACTGAAAGAAGCAGATCTAAGAAAAGAGGTGGAGGCCTTCTCCAAAGGGGGAGATGGTGTACTTCTTTACCAAGACAGTTTGTGTATTCCAGATGTAAATGAATTGAGATAGAGAATACCAGCAGAAGCACACAGCTCCAGGTATTCTATTCATCTAGCTGCCGCTAAGATTTATTGTGACCTACGAAAAATCTATTGGTGTATTGGCATGAAGAAGGACATTGTAGAATTTGTAGCTAAGTGTCCGAACTACAAAAAGGTTAAAGTTGAACATCAAAGACTTGGGGTTACAACTCAAGATATTAGCATACCTACGTGGAAGTAGGAAGAAGTGAACATGGATTTCATTATGGGTCTACCTCGTACTTGTTAGCAGCATGGCTCTATTTGGGTGGTGGTAGACCGAATGACTAAGTCAGTACATTTTCTACCACTTAAGACCATAGACTCGGCAGAGGATTATGCTAGACTGTACATCTGGGAGTTAGTCAGACTACATGGAGTCCCCTTGTCCATCATTACAGATAGAGGTACTCAGTTCACCTCGCATTTCTGGAAGTCATTTCAGAAGGTACTTGGCACTCAGGTCAAGCTCAGCATAGCTTTTCATCCACAAACAGAAGGACAAGATGATCGAACTATACAGACTTTGGAAGACATTTGAGGCTTGTGTGATTGATTTTAAGGGCAGTTAGGATGACCATCTACCTTTTATTGAGTTTGCATACAACAACAGCTACCACTCCAGCATCCAAATGGCCTCGCTTGCGGCATTGTATTGTAGGAGGTGTAGATCTCCTATTGGATGGTTTGAACTTGGTAAAGCTACCATTATAGGACCAGACTCAGTTCATAAGGTTATGCAAAAAGTTCAGCTTATTAGGAAAAGGTTGAAAACAGCACATAGCCGCTGGATGATTGGGTTTATTTAAAGATTTCACCTATGAAAGGGGTGATGAGATTTGGGAATAAAGGAAAACTCATTTTGAGATATGTAGCACCTTATAGAATTTTGATACGCAGTGGCAACGTAGCCTATGAGTTAGAGTTACCCACTGAGTTAGCATCGGTGCATCTAGTCTTCCATGTATCCTTGTTGAAGAAGTGCATCGATAATTCGAGCTCAGTAGTACCTCTAGACAGTGTGGATGTAAGGGATAGTCTCTCTTACAAAGAAGTTCCAGTTCAAATTTTGTACTGGAAGGTTCATAAGTTTAGAAATAAGGAGTTCACCCCTGTAAAAGTTTTATGGAGGAACCAGCTAGTTGAGGGATCTACGTGGGAAGAAGAATTAGACATGATGTCTAGATATCTTAACTTATTTCCTTCCAACTCATCTTTAGTATCAGGTATTAAATTCTCTTCAGTATTCAATTCAGTTCAGTACCCTTCGGTTCTTTTCAAGTTTAAATGTGCATCCTAGTTGCAAAGGTTCTGTTAGTATGGTTACCTCATCCCGGAGTCAGTCACTCCTCCAGTAATAAGTTTAGGGTTTCCAATCTTTGGATTGCAGCTCTTTCCCTATCCTTTCATCTTAGTTAGTCTCCATTCGAGGATGAATGTTCCAAAGGGGGAGATATTTTAGCACTCTAGAACTCCCTAGGACTAGATTTTATATTTAAAACTTGATCATGCTGAAAACTGGGAAAATGATCACAATACGATCCACAATACGACTCTTACAATGGAGGTACAAGTCGTACCTGAATCTTAGCAGGAGGGTGGAGGAGATCAGTTAAGGTGACTTGAGAAATCACGACTTTAGGGTAAGACTCATTCTATCCTAGTACGGATTGTACGGACCATTCATAGAATAATTCAGAAATGTGGTTAGGAAAATTCAAGCTAACCACGAGTCATGGTACGACTCATGATACAGCTGTATGACTTATAGGATGAGTGGTGAGGGAGCTAAAAGGAAGACCTAGGATTGATCTACGGATCGTAGCACAAGTTGTGGGATATGGGTACGAGTCGCAGTAGGTATCCATGGAAAACTTCAGTGAAATGGTTTGGAGTAGAGTCCCTAATCACGAGTGGTGGTACAAATTGTAGTAACATGGTATGACTCATAGGTTTGGTCATACCATCTGACGGGAAGAACTTCTATTAAATGTTTTAGGGGCAATTTTGTAAAACCCTATTGTCTTAACTCCTAAACTATGTCATATTAGGATTATTTAGGAGGGATTTCAGAGGAGTCGACCCTTTCCCTCATTTCCTTCCAAACCAGTTAGAAGAATTACGAAGAACTCACACAGTTCATCTCAGAGCAAAAGCTAAGGCTTGCAGATTTCCTTCTCAAATACTCAAGATTCTTCCAAGGAATTTTCCTCCAGGTATGTGGGATTTCGAAAAGGGAATTACTCTTCCCTTGTGCCCCAAAACTCTTTATAAAACCCTATCAACTCTAGTTCCCTAAAGATCAAAGCTAGGATTGTTCTTTAGTTAGACAATGAATCTTCATTGTCATAATTCTTGTGAAATATTGAAGGTTATTGCTAGTTATAATTCATGTTGATATCTCTTTCAATGAAATATTTGTTTTAGCCCCAATCTATAAATATGATTCGAAAGAGTCTTGTATAATTTTCCAAATATGAATGTTGCTTGATTATGATATTTCCCTTCTAATAACAAGGATAGTACAATTATATGATCAAAAGTTGATTTATTGATTGTTCATTCAGTACTTAGAATTTTCATTGTCTTACAAAAATGTCATCTGATCAGTTTAACTATATTCAGTCTCTTGAGGAGTTCAGTAAAACTCTGTAGTCTCAGTTATCAGTCCTCAGGTTGTTATTTAGATGGTTATGATACTTTCAAATAAAGCAGCTCTAGCCAGTCTTAGAACACTTAGCTTTCAGTTATCAAGTCCTTTAGACTCTCAGGGTACTTCCAAATAAGTATTCATGAGTTAAATCTCAGGACATCAAGTTCGAGCTATCAACCCAACAATCATAGTTAGGATTTCCAGTAGGAGTAGGACTTATCATCGAGCGGGTCGGGTTTTAGGTTCCCAGAACTACGTTGTCACTGTAGGTCATTAGCCCGAATGGGCCTCAGACTGTGATCACCTAGCTCAGCCACTACACCCTAGCAAGGTATAGTGGGCTCTCATTGATGGGGTGTATACATCGGACTCCACGTTTAGCTCACGTGGTTATCTGTCGGTTATAGACTCTCCCTCTTGTCAGTTCAGCTCAGTATAGTCTCAGTTTCAGTTAAGCTCAGTTTATTCAGCTTACAAGATATAGTTATGATCCTCACTCAGTACCTATGTTACATTGTTACAGTTATATTCAGTGTTTATCAGTTCAGTTGCAATTACTACTATTTTACTTATATCTCACATACTCGGTACATTCCAAGTACTGATACATATTTTTGATGTTGTATTATATTATGATATAGGTACAGGTTCTCAGTCACAACAACATTAGTAATTTCCTTCCGACGATTTCAGTAGCAATATCTTTTGGTGAGTCCTCATCTTTCGAGGACGAGAGCTTAGTGATTTCAGTTTATTCAGTTTTCTTATGAGTTAGAATTTAGATTTAGCTGGGGGCCTTGTCCCATCAACTCGTTAGTTCTTAGATGGCTTTCAGACAAAGTATTATTTTAATACGTTTTGCAGTTGTCGCATAAATTTCAGTATCTTATTAGACATTTCTTATTTTTAACAAAATTTATTTAGTTATATTTCCTCAGCCTCCACTTCTATTTAATTTTGTATATCGGTGTGATGTTAAGCCATGGGTTAGGTCGGGGTCACTTGTGGCACCAAGTACCGTGTCACGTCCGGGGTATAGACTCATTCGTGATAGCTTTAGCTTCCTAAATTCATAATTTATATGCGTAAACGAGCGTAGCTAACATTCACATAAAAATATAGGTAGAGGGACTTTCAAAGTCACAAACTTTTGGAAATTCTTAGCAAACAAATTAAGAACATGATTTTCCAACAAGAAAACTAAGACACAAATATTTAAACACTATCTCGAAAATATCTATTTTGCTACATATAAAGTATGCAACCAATAAATGCAGAAATGATCTCTAAATACTCAAATAATGTCCGACTTATCTCCAAAATTCAGTTTCAACTTTACACACATATACACCAATCTGGACCCTTTTACCATAATAGACAACAGTCTAGTCAAATAAATCAACATTTTTGTCATAAGATAGCATTCAAGTATCAAGTATATGGCCAGCACACAAGTTTCTTATCATTTGAAAGTATAAGTGAAAAAGTCTTAACATATGCATTCTTAAAGGAGCAACTCATAGGATGAAGGTTCACAATCAAATGATGTTATAATAACTTTAAATATAAATGATTACCTATATTTAAGTATTAGACTTTATAGTATCTCGTTCCATACCATAACTATGTACAAACACATAACTTAGCAAAATAATAGTTCAACAATCATAAATCAGTCCCATGTTATCTTTGTTTAGCTCAAGAACTTTTGTTAGCTATGAATAAAAAAGTGGCCTACTACATCATCAATGAAGCTGGAAATATAATAACCGAAAGAGGGATGGAATATTACCAGATGTTATACAACGATTGAAGTAGTTAAAGTGTTGAGTCTCAGGCTAGTTTCTCAACTCTGAGCGCAAGCACACACAAGGGACAGGAAGATGGAGTGAGTAAATTGAAAAATAAGAACAGAGCACAAGATGAAAAGAGAAAAATATTAGTAGTATTTGTGTTTGTGTATGCTCTTGTGTGTTGCTGTGTTTCTAAATGATTTTCGGATCTATTGTTTCCTTCTATTTATAGAAGGAAAATGAGGGTTCTCCAATTAATACCAGAACTTTGAGGATTCAAATTGTAATTCTCAAGTCCTTGATGGTATAGATAGCGCGAGAATGAGGAGGAAATGATGAGAAAATTTGAAAAAAGAAAGGGGAAAGGAGTACCTGCTCACTACGGAGCCTCTACTCGACGCCAACAGAGAAAAAAAAGACAAGTCAGCAGAGTATCCGGGTCTTTCGGGTAAGGGAAGAGATGGGCTTGAGGGCCGAGGGAGATCAACAGGTTTAGGGGGTATGGGAGAAGAAGGGGATCATGCAGGGTGGCATCGTAG
>JACEIK010004725.1:95690-118751 GCA_018107945.1 Datura stramonium
ATATATATTTATTGTTTTTTCTCAAAATAAAAATGGCAAAACATCATCCAAATAGTAAGAAAAATTATTTTTTAACCATTTAAATATTTATTTCATTTCATTTAAAAATTTAGAAGATTAAAATAATTAATCAAAAAGGTGGAGAGCCAAACTTGAGTGTCAACAGTTGCCTCTTTCTTTGGTCACAAATGAGGATAGAAGGCATGCTTAAAGAAATATTGACACATTAATTTTTCCCAACCATCAACACATCTTTTTTAGAGAAAACTAATGCATATTTTGAGGAATTATGGCCGAGTTCAGGATTTTGAGTTGCCTACGCATCCCAGGTTTCACAAAAATTAGGTCATATGTCTTTCAAGGAGTAGAAATCATTGCAAACTGGTCGAATTTTAAAATTTACCCCAGTGTTGAATTATAATGACACTAGGTTCTTTGTTGACAGGAGATAAGAAGATTTTGGCATGAATAGAGTAAGTATGACCGTGCTCGAACTTGATCTACCTACATATCTCTAGAGAAGAGAGGAATCAGGCCGAATGTAGTTCAGGAACGTAGGTGTAACAACTATCAAAAGTCCCTAAGATTAGACCCTAGACATGAAGTAGAAATCAGCAAAAAAATCTGCAACTTGTCACAGAATGAGTCTTGAGACGACTCATTGTAAGGAACGATAGGTCGTGAGTCCATCAGTGACAAGGAGAATCAAAAAGCGAGCAAAGTTGCTTCAGTGACCACGAGTCATCGGAAAACTTTGGTATCAGCAGTGAGCCTTATTTTTCATCCGTCAGTCGAAGATTGAAGCTCACCAAGAGGCCTTAGTGACCACAAGAGGTCACCACGAGTCATGGGGACATACAACGACTCGTGGTACGTCCCGTTATCACTGGGTGGGAGAATTTTCTAAATGAGTTCCTAACGGTAACTTGGTAAATTCTCATATTTTTATCTCCTAAACCAGAATATTTTAGAATTCCTAAAGAGTATATTTAAGGATTTAATTAGTTTAACCTCCTAATCCTTCCATTACAAATGAATTCATGATCATTAGCTCTCAAGTTCATCAAGCAAGCTAGGAAGTCACCTTTTCTAAATTAGGGTTCTTCAAGCTCGATTCTAAGTTTCACTTTCTAGGTATGTAAGGCTAACTAAAGTGCCTATTCATCCTTATGCCTATATCTACGCAAGAATTCTTTGATATTAAAGCTCGAGTTTTTGGCCAAATTCTTGAATTCTCTTCTTTCCTATCTATATATGTTGAATTGTCATTTTTGAATTCTTCATATTGAATTATATCTATTGTATCTCTTGACTATTTTTTTATCCCATTCTCTTTATTGCTGATCATTACTCTATTGTTGATTGTCGATTGAGGTTAGTTCATGTGTCTTATCCCATGAATCCAATTGCATGAGTCATGATTTTAAAACACATTGTTTTGAAAGCATTGTTATGTAAGATAAGTGCATTATTTTTACAAAGTTGAGCATATTTTAAAGAGAGTATCTATAACAAGATTTTGAGAAATAAAATATTATTTTGAGCATGATTTTCAAAGCTAAAGTGAAGTCTCATTTTTAAACTCATGAGATAATTTTGAGCATAGAGCTCACAAGTTTTCAAAGAGATGATAGGAGCATAAGGTCTCCCAAGTTTTTAAATGATTTTTTAAGTGAGAGGCTCCAAAGAGATTCTTAAACATTCATTATATTTATAGATAAAGTGCTTTATAATGATGTTTTTAAGATGCCTAAGATAGGAATAAGTATATGAGCATATGTTTTAAGAGGATTATTTAGCACCAATTTGGATGAAGATTTTAGATAGATCTAAAGCCACAGAACTACATAGCAAGTGTAGGACAGGATCATATCGTCGGTTCGGGTGACTCCTCAAAGATAAAGTCCCTGGTAAGGACTCAATGTTATGGATCCATAGATTGTGATCGTTCTTTTCCCTGGCAAGGCTGTGAGCGGCTTTGCCAACTTGAGCGAGACTTTTGAGAATTATGTGCTCATTCATAAGGGTGTCGGTTATGAAAAACTCCCCAAGTTAAAGCTTTGCATCATATTATACTTTTAGAGATTGTTTTGATGCACAGTTTTATTGCATAATTGTTTCACACATTGATCATATTATTTTTTATGCATCATTTAGAGCTCAAATTTCAATCATGTTATATCAATCAGTTTATTCTTTTGGTTTAGATATTCCTGCTTAATTATTATTTCATTAGCCTTATTACATATCGTACTGATGTCGTTTGACACTGAATCTTGCAGACTCAGGTAGATAGGATAAGCAACAGATGCAACACTACAATGTTTCTATCATCCCAACTGTTGGTGAAGCCTCCTACATTCGGAGAGTCTCGACCTTACTAAGTATTTTATTAAGAGCTTGAGGTAACCGTGGGAGCTAGGTCCTTGCACCTACCCCAGTTATAGAGGCTTCATGAATAGAGTCAAAGTTGAGTCAATAATGTTACTTTATAACATTGTTTTTGTTTTAGTGTATTTATTTAGCCCATTGCAGTTATTACTTTAGCTATGTTTTCTTGAGACATAAGCTAATAGTGAGCCACGCCAAGGGTTCGCTTGGATCACTCTCTGGTCTGAGTGTCAATTGACACCAAAGATCTAGACTCTAGGCATGATAGGAGGATTATGGAGGATTTTGAGGTGGTTCTCAAAATTTTGCCTCAGTATCAAATTTATGATCAATGCAAGTCTCTTGATGGAGTCAGGTAAAAGGTTTATGAAAGTACTATAGATGAATTTCTAGATGTTGAAAATTTTCAAATCAAGACATGCTTTTACAGCCTCTTGATTATAAATGTCGTGAGCAACATAACCATAAGTAGGAATCTGTTTGGTGCACCTCATATTTTTCAAGATTACACCAAATTAGATGCAGTTAGACCCTCAAAACCTTTTCAGTGTCATGTAATGCAGATTCTGGGAGGTGCGAAAGAGAAGAGAATTAAAGAATCTAAGAATAGATGTATGCTAAATTGAAGTATGGAAGACTGATTATGAGAATTGAAGTCAGAGCACTGGACTTTGATTTTGGCTTGTGAGTTTTGTATCTCTCATCAAACATGCCTCAATGACTGCTAGGAGGTAGTTTCACATTGTAGTGTGTTGACCTGCGAAAGGTGAAAATTGTAAAAATTCCTGCGCAGCTCAAAGTTATAAACAAATAATAGTAATTGTAATGTAAAAGAGTAGAGAGTGTAGCAAAACAGGTATGCCAGACTTTGAGTTGTGGAGCTTCTCCTGATTAGCATCGTTGTTGAAATAAAAGATCCTCGATAAGTAGAGAAGCTATAATGTAAGCTGCGATTGGTGAAACAACTTGTAGTGTAGCCTCTAGCTGGTGGGGTGAACTTGTAAAAGAAGGCGTCCGGCTGGTGAGGCAAATGTGAATGTAAAAGTCATTCGACTAGCGGGGCAACTATAAATGTAAAAATGCTCCAATTGGCAAAGCAACTTGTAATGTAGAGGTCTTTGGCTGGTGAGCAACTGTAATGTAAAAGGTCCAATTGGCGAAGCAACTTGTAAAACCTCTGACTGGCAAATCAGCTTGTAATATAAAAGCTTCAATTAGCGAAGCAACGTATGATGTAAATGTTCAGTTGGTGAAATGATGGTTTAACTCTAATATGCGTAGTATGAGAGCACTAGCTAGAACAAAACTTCTAATTGGTCAAAACTTGAATAATGCTACGATAACACCTTCGATTGGCAGAGTGTGAGACCACTGCTAAAATAGAACTTCTGATTGGTAGAGCTTTGACAGTATTGAAATAAAACCTTCGATTGGTGGAGTATGAGAGTGTCGCTGAAACAGAACTACTGATCGAAGCCTTTATGATACTGAAATAAAATCATTAATTGGCGGAGTATGAGAGTGTTGCTGAAATAAAACTTCTAGTTAGTCTAGTTGTGGACAAAGTTAGACGGAAGTCTCCTATTGGCAGAGTTATTCGACGAAGTTAAATGACAGTGTCCAAATCATGGAGTTATTCATCGCAGTTAAATGGTAGTCTCCGATCGATAAAGTTATGAAACGTTGTTAAATGGGGATCTTCGATTGTCAGGGTTTTTTGATTTATTTATATAGTGATCTCCAATTAGAGGATTTAGATGGTGGTTCCAGTTGGCAAAATTATTCAAGGGAACTAAGCTATCATATTTGTCCTACGAGGGCCCTCTGACTTTGATACTTAGATTTGGGTCCTTGGAGGTACCTGCAAAGTTTAGGTGAAACATTTGAAGATATGAGAATTGGTATAAGATATTCAAAAGCAAAATAAAGGAAATATTTTGGCTTATGATGTTGTGGCAAGCGGAGCCACGTCTTTGATCCTGCTTGGGGAGTTCGTTCTTATGTTGTTTTCCATGATTCCTCTTCTCCTACACTCAAAGATAGATGCTTAGTTTGGGAGGGGGTGTAGATTTGTGTTGATTGTGGACCCTGGCTTTGTCACTAGAATCCTTCAATCTTCTTTGACTACATATGGTCCCTGTCTAAAGACATAACAAGTGGAAAAGTAGTGGAGTATTCTAAAAAATATTTGTGTTTTGAAAAATCAATTTTTTCTTAGTTGGTTTCTTTCCTTAAGTTAAAAAAGGAGTATATCATGCATATATTACATATATATAAGTAATTTCAAACTAGCTGAGCTTTTCCGTACTGCCAATTGTGTACCAAATGCTTTTTCGACGTCACTCTATCTTGTTGTTGACTCCCCTTCAGCGCTTCTCTGATGTTGTAATGAATTTAGCTGTGAGATCATTCAACTCTGAGGTTATATTACAAATAAATGGATTTTCCTAAGGGTAGGACAAGAACCTTTTTAGATTGCTTATTTATCCATAATAGGAATAAGGTCTGTATGTAGTTCGAGGGTATCAAAAACATGGAAATACGTAATGCATTGACTAAGCCTAACTCAGGCTACCTACGTATCCAAGTGGAATTAGGTCATAACATAGTTCAAGTACATTAGAAAATTAAAATAAAGCAATCACCAAGCCTGACTCAGGCTGCCTACGTATCCAAATGGAATCAGGTCATAACATAGTTCAAGTACAATTGAGAAAATAAAAGTATGAAGGGACCAAATTCGATGAGTATTGCCTATATATCCCACCAAGGGATGTTAGGTCGAGCATAGTTCTAAGTACACTAAAATATGCTTTTGATTTTTCTAAAGGAGACCAGACCCGATATGGGCTGCCTATGTACCTGACCATGGGAAGTCAGGTTGGGATGTAGTTTTATTACAATAGAAATATGCAAAAATACAAGGAAAGAAGGATCATCTTGATTGTCTTCAGATGTATTACTTCTTGATGGCATCTATATTGATCGATTTTGTACTCACTTTACCGTCTATTTCTACTAGGATTATAGCTCCTCCTAAAAGTACTTGGTACACAATGTAAGAACCTTGCCAGTTTGGTGTAAACTTTCATTTAGCTTCATCCTGATGGGGATATATCTTCTTTAATACCAATTTCCCTAGTGTGAATTGTCAAAGCTTAACTTTCTTATTGAATGTCTTGGTCATTCTGTCCTAATAAAGATGACCATGACAGACTGTGTTCATTCTTTTCTCGTCAATTAACATTAATTGCTCATATCTGCTGCATATCCATTTCGTATCGTCCAAACCAACTTCTTGGATGATTCTTAGGGAAGGTATTTCCAGCTTAGCAAGTATCACTGCTTCTGATCAATAGACCAACATGTAGGGAGTTGCCCCTGTATATGTTCTAATTATGGTACGATAATCGAGCAAAGAGTATGGTAGCTTCTTGTGCCATTGCCTATTACTATACATGATTTTCCTCAAGATCTTTTTGATGTTCTTGTTTGCGGCCTCAACTGCTCCATTTATCTGTGGCCGATAAGCTGCGAAATTTTGATGAGCAATCAAAAACATTTCATAAATTTCCCTCATGAGATATCTGTTAAGATTGGACGCATTGTCGATTATGATTGATTCTAGAATCCCGGATTAACAAATTATGTTGTTGTGAAAAAAGTCTTCTACCACCGTCTTTGTCACTTCCTTGTTTGTCGAAGCTTCGACTCACTTTATAATATATACCTAGTAGGATAAAATAGTGTCGATTTGATGTTGATGGTTCTATGGGTCCGATTACATTTACACCCCAAGTAGTGAATGGCTAAGGAGAACCCATCACATTGAGCTTGTTTGGCGGAATTCGTATGAAATTTCCGCGGATTTGACATTATGACATTTCTGTACGTATCAAAAGTTATTCTTCTTCATGTTCATCCATATGTATCCAGCACTAAAAATCTTCTCCGCCAAAGTGAACCCATTCATATGAGGCCCACATGTCTCTACGTGTATTTCCTCCAACAACTTTGTTTCTTCTGCAGTGTCAGCACATCTTACCAATCCTAAATCTAGAGTCCTCCTATATAGAATTTCTCCATTAAGAAAGAAATTATTTAGCATCCTCCTTAAATCCCATCTTTGTTTGTTGGTTGTGTTCTTTGGATATTCTCCTACCTCAAGCAACCTCTTGATGTCATAGTACCATGATTTTGCATCCAACTCCTCATCTACGTAAAAACAGTATGTAGGCTAGTGATATATCTCCACTTTGATAGGATCAATACAATTCTTATTCAGATGTTGGATCATTGCGGACAAAGTTTCAAGGGCATCAACAAACTCATTTTGAATCCGGGGGACATGTTTGAACTCAATCTTTATGAACCTTTTGCTCAATTCTTTCATAATGCAATTAAGGAAGGATCTTGACATTCTTGGTGGTCCACTCTCCTTGTATTTGATGAACCAATAGGTCAGAATCTCTTATCACCAAGTGTTATTTGATGTTCATGTCCCCTGCCATTCAATGTCTGAGAATACAAGCTTCATAGTTTGCCATGATACTTATGCAAGGAAACCTGATTTTTGCTGAAATTGTGTAATGCTGTACTAATTCTGAAATCAATACTAGACAAATTCCAACTCCTTTGAAACTTGATGCTCCATCAAAGAACACCCTCCACCGAACCATATGGCTTAGAAATGTCTTCTCCTGCAAATAACACCTCTTCGTTAGGGAAGTAGCTTCTGAGTGGCTTGTATCTTGGTCCACCAGGTTTTCTACAAGGTGATCCGCTAAGGCTTGTCCCTTGATTTCCTTCTATGTCATGTATACAATATCAAATTCACTTAGCAAAATTTTCCATTTTGCTAGCTTTCTGGTAGTCGGTTTATAAAAGATATATTTGAGCTGATCAACCTTAAATCAAGTATATCCATGCAGACAGGTAGTGCCTCAACTTTTGCGCGATCTAACTCAAGGTGCAACATGTTCTTTCCAATAAGGTGTACCTTGCTTCATACGTTGTGAACTTCTTACTCAAGTAATGTAGTACTTGCTCCCTTTTTCCCGTATCATCGTGTTGTCCCAACGCGCATCCAAATGCACCATCCATTACAAATAAGTATAATAGCAGAGGCTTTCTTTGATCTGATGGGGCTAATACTGGTAGACTTGATAAGTACTCCTTGATTCTGTCGAAAGCCTTCTAACATCTCTTTGTCCATTTTGTAGCAGCATTTTTCTTTAGTAATTTAAGTATGGGTTAACAAATCATCTTAGATTGTGCTATGCCGAATGATGGTTTTAAGGTCCCCAAGGAAGCTTATCACCTCTTTCTTGGTCTTTGGGCGACGCAAATCCTGAATCACCTTGATTTTTGATGCATCCAACTTAATGCCTTTTCTCATTGACAATAAACCCCAACAGTTTTCTAGCCAGGACTCCTAATGCACACTTTGCAAGATTTAAATTTAGGTTGTACCTTCGCAATCTTTAAAAGAACTTCTTTAGGTTAGACAGGTGATCCGAACTCTTGTTAGATTTGATGATGAAATCGTCCATATAGACTTCAATTTCCATATGTATCATGTCAAAAAAAATGGTAGTCATGGCCCTCATGTAGGTTGCACCTCTATTTTTGAGACCAAAGGGAATTCCTCTATAACAATACACTCCCCATGGAGTGGTAAATGCCATCTTTTCTACATCACCATCATTTATTAGGTTCTAGTGGTATCCTGCAAAGAAATCAACAAACGACTGCAACTCATGTTCTGCACAATTATCGATGAATATATGAATGTTTGGAAGAGGAAAATCATATTTGGGACTAGCTTTTTTGAGGTCCCGGTAATCCATACATATCCAGATCTCCCGTCCTTGTTAGACACTAGCACTATGTTGGCCAACCAGGTAGGGTAGTTTGTAACCCTCATTATATTTGCTTTAAACTACTTAGTCTCCTCCTCCTTGATTCTCAAAATCAAATCAATCTTGAATTTCGTTGGTTTCTATTTGACTGGTGGCAATGTAGGATCAGTCTGCAGCATGTGTGAGATGATGTTGGTTCTCTATCCTGGCATGTAATCATAGGACCAAGAAAACATATCGATGTACTACTTAAGAAATTCTATCAATTCTTACTTCTCTTTATTCTTCAAGTGTATGCTGATCGGGGTTTCCTTTACTATTTCTTCATCCTACAAATTGATCAACTCAGTTTCTTCCAAATTGGGTTTCTTTTGACTCTCAAGCTGCTCGATCTCATGTGGCAGATTTTCAGGCATCATGCTTTCATCATATTCTTCATATTCTTGTTCATCGTTTGTGCTTTTCCCAATGGATTTGTTATATTTCATAATCATTGAACGAAGATATTTACTAATATGAGAGCTCAAAATTAAAAATGTGAATAAAATAGAGATTTTAAAAAAAATATAATAAACTAATTTAAGGAAAATAAATACTTTTATTTAGAAAACTTTAGCTTTAAAAGAGGCGAGTGATAAAAGGATCTCCGGCATGATCAAGACTCAAATGATCATGTGATATTTTAAAAACATACTACATTTCCACACTACCAGGACTCATGCAGAAAGATGGACGAGCGGGTGGTCCAGTTCTGCAAGACTTCTCCAGGTTCAACATCATGAATAGTTAGCATCCTGAGGTCCAACTCCTTCTTTCTATAGTCTTCTTAAGTCATTGCTATGAACAATTTTTTTATCCCTTCTATGATGCATTCTGATAACGTCCAAATTCACTCCTCGCATGGATGGAGTGTAAACGATCATAGGCAAAACAAATATACCAGTATCGGGGTCGAATACCACAGGGAATAGTAGTTGATCACGCAAGAGTTGTCTATCAAACTGAAGTAACTTGAATCAATGTACCAAAAATAATAATGAAATGATTGGGGGAATACAACTTGTCAATTGAACTGCAAATTCACACACGAAAACAGGATCAAAGCATAGAAAATACCAAATGAGAGAATACTAGGGGTTTGATATTGACAGGGCATTGTCGGATTGGAATTACTATCGACTCCTAGAATTACTCAATAGTATAATTAGTTGTAGATGAGGCGGCACCCGATGTTTTTCAACCAATTAAGTATCTTATGCCTCGGGTTTTCTCAAACCCCAAAGTCCTTTTCACAACGACCGTAACAACTTGGGTAAGAATCATACTTTTCTAGCTTTCATTCTCAATGGGTGTGTGACAATGGGTTTTGGCTATCTCTAGCCCCACCCCACATGATCAACACCCAATTACCCACTAGTGCTTCCTCACCCATACTCTAAATCCCCTTTTCAAGCAAAATTAGAGTAAGTAAATACAACCCACATTTGCAACTATGAGTATTTAGATTAAAACTCAGAGGAAACATTAGAATTATACCAATTGAGTAAATCTAAGATCAGTTAAACAATACCTAATCCAAATCAACCCCAATCATTGACACACCCCTCGCAAGGAATTTAGCCACTCATGTAAGTAGAAGAAGACATTGCATTAAGTAATAATTCAATATCCATTCAACAAAACGAGTAAGAAAATTCTAGGAAAAGGTTCTGGTCTCCAACGATGTTTTTTCTACCTTTTCAAAGAAGAAGACGAAGACTTCTCTCTCTACAATTCAATTCAAAAACTCTCTCTTCCCCTCTCTACATTCTACTTTCTATGGAATGGAATGTTTAGTGTCTCTTTCTCTAGAAAGGTACAAAAGTAGGTTATAAATGATCCTCTTTTTCTAAGCAAGATTCTTTTTCCCTTTTCTAACGGCCATCATTTGCGAGTCATCGGCATTTCACCGGTGCTGATCTGTGATCTGCCGATCTGTCGCAACTGGTGGCTAGTGAGTTATGGTGCAGTTTGGGTTGGCACTAGCTATTCGCCAGTGCTGATTTTTGGTCCGTCGGTAGACGTTCCTCTTCAATGCAATGAGCATCTGCGGTCAGTCGGTGTTTGGCTGGTGTCCTTTGGTGGAGCGTCGGTCCTCATCTCAAATTTTATGCTCTTTGCTCAATTTCATGCTTCATCTACTCAAGTTAATTATCTGCTAAGATCAAGGATAAACGACATTAAACCCACCTAAATGAATTGAAAATTAGACAAAAAATCACGTCTAAGAGCCTAATAAGTTTGTAAATTGCCAACTCATCTAACACTCGAACTTGAACTATTGTTTGTCCTCAAGTAATTCAATTCTTTACAACTGAGCAAATGGAACAGTATGTTGTACCATATGTCTATGCACCAACGACTACTGAGCCTAAGACAACCCAAAAATGCTCGCCGACCCAAGGGAAAGAGAAGAGACTCCACAAAATATCCAAAAGTTTCAAGAGGTAACCACAATAAATAGGCCTGATTCAAAAATATTTTCATTCTTTAAAGAAGGGAATGATTTATCAAAACAAGCACACATAGCATCTCAAATAATTGGAAATTCACATTCAAAGCTTGCCTTGAATCTCACAACACTCATATCCCAATCACATACACCAATACAAGAATGTTCTCCAAGGGGGTGATGCCACTCACGAGAAGAGAGAATCCCTTTTTATCATCAATCAATGCACACACAGGGGATTATAGAATAAGACAATAATTCTCACTCTCATAAAGAAATTTTCCATACACACAACTTGACCCATAGGCTTTCCCTTCGTGTAAGTCTCCACTAATGGAGAGTTGCTACACTCAAAATTAATTAGGACTTGTGGGTCATAATGAAGGCTAGGGGTTAAGGTAGAATAAACAATAAGTTCTAGTGGTTAGAACCTCCCTAATGCCTTTTCATAGACACTTGCAACATTCCCTCCCTCTATTGAAATCACTTCCTTATCTCTCCTCGTTCATCATTTTTATTATTTTGTTTAGTAAGAGCCACCCTTATAACTCCTTTGAATTTCACATTCAGCCTCATTTAAGAAAGAGATAACATATTTCAACTATTCTTTCTCTTTCAATGATTCAAGGTTCTTCAGCCAACCAATTCATTCACTTTAATCACAATTTGGTGCTACCTCATATTAAAGCACTCACATTTCTCCCGTTTTTTGTAAACCCCCAAACATAGGATTTTGCCTTATTTCCACTCATTCCGTTATCTCTCCCTATTTCTTTGGATTGAGGCCCTATTTTTCATTCTTTCGTCACTAGCAACTAGGCAGGATACGTGCTAAAAAAGTGGATTAAAAAGGGTAAATGGGCTTGTAATGTGATATCCAAGAAAAAAGGTTGAAAGGCTCAACATTGTCTAGAAAAGAAAGATGTTTAAGGAGGTAATTTTGGGTGAAGTGACTACCAATAGAAAGCCTAAAATCATGTTCTAAGTGAAGCTACATCTAGGATTTTGCCTTGAGTCACACTTAGGCCAAGTTCTAGACAACCATATATGCATGAGAATCATTCAATCAACCTCACCACACAAGGCATCACACTCCAAGGAGTTCACACAGTTCATCACCACAGCCAGATTATGACTTAAGACAATTGAGCATGTGAATCAAGAAACCAAAAAAGGAATGTACAACGTATGACAAGAGAGTACTAAATTTCCATTTCAAATGCCCCATTTCTTCCAAATTCATTTTTTCATGCCACAAAAAAAATTCTAGTGGTACCTCTCAAAAAAAATTTCAACAAGACTTAAAAAAATGACATTTTCCCATAAGAAAGTTGCCTCACAATCTATCATTGGGACATGTCACCCGATTCGACAATAGAAAAAACAGAAAAAGAAATTTCTCCTTGAAAAAGAACCGTAGTATAAAGAAAACGCTAAGAGTTTATTCACTAACTACTATTCACAAAGGCAAAAATCAAACTTGGGTCATAAAATATTTTTCAATTTATACAAAGACCCAATTATTTGCACTAACAATCAAGAGCAATTTTTTTTCATTTCATTCATCTCGAGCCCGACAAAGGCTCAACAATCAACAATAATCTCAAAACAATAGCCCAACAAGGGCAACATCAACATCATCATTAATAAACACGAAAAGGGCATAAAATCAACAAATATAATCACAAGAGAGATGAACTCATGCCACCCCCAACTAAAATAATACATTGTCCCCAATGTATGCATGCAAAGTAAGTGAGGATAAGAACTCGCTGAAGTGGTCACTCATCATCATCACCATCACCATCCTCCGCTGCAACATCTGGATCCTGGAAATCATCTCCTAGATCCTCCTCATCATCCCTAAGCCCTCAAACAAGTCATTTATGAGGCCTCGGGCTGTAGATGGGGCAATCATAGCTATGTCAAGCGCGCTCATATCGGGAACCTCATTGACGCCTGACCTTTCCATTCCCTCATTTCAACCAAGAGATATATGACAGCCCCTTCCACAGCATCCACGCGACATCACAACTTGCTCAAGCTATCATACATTGACTTTGTATCCTTTGTCACAGTCTTGGCAATCAGAGTAGGGAGACTTTTAGCCAATTTTTGGAGTTGGCTCTCGTGGGATTTTGTTATCTATGTGAGCTTGTGGAGGCCGCTTGGGCGAGAATATGAGGGATTGGTTGAGGTTCCCCTAACAGGTGCTTCTCTGGAGGCCTAGCCCGATGCCTTAGGGTGTGGCATGTTGTCATTGGGGGCAACGGGGGTTTTCTCTAAACCAAGGGAGATGGACTCTTCGGGGACCTCAAAGGCTTGTATCCGCTTTCGCTTGCGCTTGGGAGCATCTGCATCCCTCTTCCTATCAATAGTGATCACACCAGTAGCGGAGCTGGGGGCCTCATCCAGGAAAAGTGGAACTCTAGCTCGAAGTCAACGCTAGGATATGAGCACAACATAGGACATTGAAGATCCAACTTGCCTCACCTTTCTTTTCATTTGAATAGCCACTATTTCACCAAAGTTTATGAGGACCCTGTCATGATGCAAGTGATGAGGATAGCCACCTCCAAATTTACCCGTTTCTCATTTTTCAAGGGCATGATGCGGTCGCAAATGAAATGAAGACATAACTTAGCTTCAAATTTCAAGTCATGCATGGAGATCTCACCACCCATAAAAGCTGGAGAGGTGTATTGGCGGCAATAATGGGAGCTATCCAACTGATTTAATCCTTTTTGTTGGCGATTCTGGCTGCAAACTCAGTTCTAGAGTCAATCTCATCCTCCCAAAATAAAAAATTAATGGCCACCAGTGTGATGTCAACTTCCACACCCCTCACCATAACTGAGGGAAGGGTGTGGAATTCATCAAACTTTTCTTTATGCTTCATGCTCTCCCTTTTAGCTTGGTATGATGCATAGAACTCGGGCACTAGGCTAGTGTAGAAGTATGGAAGAGGATTGGCAAAGACATGCCACTGGTAGTCAGTGAATTGTACTGTGATGTTGGGGAAATCACCTCCCAGCCCCACTAGGTCGACGCGCTTCTTTACTGTGATAGAGCATGCCTCGCATACAGCATAGTGCCCCTTCATGTGGGGAACATAAAAGATAATGGATTCTCTGGTGTTGGTGGGGGATGGGGCCTCATTTTCTTTTACCTTATCCTTATTTGTAGATGTTGTCGGGGCCTTCCCTTTAGTTGGTTGTCTGGATGAAGATATAATCTGCAGAGCCATGATAGTGCCACACAACAATATTTCTTTTTTTAACTTTTTTTTTCTATTAATGGTAAAGAAAAATCAACAACTACTTTAGAAAATTGATAGAAGGATAAACTAACAGAAAGATTAAAACTGGTAGTACAGGCGGACCACCAGTGAAACGCAGGTGGAAACCCATGAAATGCCGAGGAGCGGTCGGGGCTTGGCAAAAAACTAGGAGTAAGCCGGCGCCACACCGTAATTTTGCCTATCATGAGCCGCGAGGCACCGGTGACTCGCGGGTGCTAGGCACTGGCCTGGAGCCACAAACCCTCACATGTGTTTCAGCCAGCATTTCGCGGGTCTTGACCAGCGAGTCACAAGGGACATGTTATTTGTTATACTTTACCCTAAATCATGAAACTCAATTTTTTAGTTTTAACAACACATTTGACCCACACACATTCATATTCAAATAACCTCATTCAACCAATCAAATCACAACAAAATCAACAAGACTATTTCACCCGATCTATCATTGGGCAAATCATACTTTTTAAGCACAGATGGGGCTACTTTGATTTCAACCCCAACTAATATCTCCAACACACACCTCATATCACATTTTGACTCCAAACTTACTCACACCCTCAACATGAAAATTTTATCCATCAATCACTAACGAACCCATAACAAGAGAAATATGCCATCAAAGATAGCCACAAAAATGGAAAAATGGGGAACATTAGTGGGGGAAATTTATAATTAGCATGCTCAAATGTAGTCACATCCTCAAAAAATAAACTAAATAAGAGTATAACACACATACCAAATAAGGTTGAGAAAAAAGAGTAAAGAGAGATAGAAGCTTGGTATTGACCAATAATGGGTGTCCGCAAGAACAATTGATTTAGCTCAATGAAAAGATGAGTGAGAAGTGATGAAATGAGGAGAAAGAAATGGGGGATTTATAGGATAAGAAGAATGGAGATTAGTGGTAGGAAAAGAGGTGGGTTTGATGGTGGGATATGGGAAGGTGGTTTATTGGGAATCTAAAAAGTGTAGTGGGAGAGATAAAAAGTTAAAGAGAAGGGTTTTTGGGGAGTTGGAAAGATTTGATGGGATTTTTAAATCCATGGGTTTGGGTCAGTCAATGGATTGGTCAATATTTTAAATGAATTGTGTACCTCTACCTGTGCCTCACCGATGGTCGCCAGTGAGTACTGGTGTTTCACCACTTTAACATAGGTGACCGTCACCCTTTTTAGTTAACTGCTCTTTATGCGGTAGTTGATCGGTGGTTCGTGGGTTGGCACCTACGATTCACTGGTCTAGTTGCCTATTATGCTTCAACTCCTAGGCGTATTGGTTTGAATCGGCATTGCATCCAGCAGTTTTCGGATTATCACCGACATTCTTCCAATTAATTACCAGTTTTCTCTCTTCCTCTCTAGCTTTCTTCCCTTAGCTCATGTTGGAGCAGCGCTGCACATGTGGTCCGGCGATTCGCCAGTCAGTCGCAAGTGCCTGCCCTATTTTTTTTATCTTCCTTGTTGCACATCCACTCAATCCTACAAAAAAAAAACAAAAAAACATCAAAATATTTAAAGTAAAAGTGCTTGGGTTTCCTCCCAAGAAGCACCTTAGTTAACGTCGTGGCACGAAAGATACCTTCTCAATATTCAACAATCCGGAGAGTCATCCTCCGATTTAATCTCATCATCAAATGATTCATCATGCTCCACTTCACCATCAAGCACTGCTATGACCTTACACTTATTCGTGGGCTTGGTAGGCTGGCACACATTGAAGGTGATCTCGTCAACACCTGCTCGAAACTTAAGCTCCCCAAGCTCCATATCAAGCAAAGCTCTTCTTGTTGCTAGTAGTGGGTGCCCCAATATAATTGGCACGTCGATGTCCATCTCACAATCCATCACAATAAAATCAGTTGGGAGTATGAATTTGTCCACCCTCATAAGGACATCAACAAACATTTCAACAGGTCGTTGAATTGACCTATCCGCCATCAAAATCCTCATGGATGTAGGTTTGGGATTCCTCAACCCTAGTTTCTTGAAAATCACTAGAGGCATTAAATTAATACTAGCACCAAGGTCGCAAAGATCTTTATTGAACATGCACAAGCCAATTGTGCAAGGAATAGTAAATGCCCCAGGATCTTCACGTTTTGGAGCAAGGTTGTTGGACATCATAGCACTAAATGATGGATCACCTCCTCGGTGCCACTATGCAGCACCTTCTTTTTCTTCAAAAGTTTCTTCATAAACTTTGCATAGCCCAACATTCGAAGCAAGCCATCCACAAGCGGTATATTGATGGATAATTTGCGTCAAATCAACTTCTCCCTCATCCTTCCCTTCTTCATCATCACAAACACTTGGTGTTTTTGGCACTTCTTCCAACTAATTATCATCATTTTCCTTGGGACAACAACATATTTTGGCTTCACGCCCACATCATTCAACATCTTGCCACTCCTAGTCATGATTGCCATACAATGACCATCTTTCTTTGGATTGGGAATAGTATCACCAGGGAGTGCACCTTTTATGTGGGGGGTTCATTTGTGAAGACAAGTGGTTTATTTGAGCTTCAAGGTGCTTGATCGACGCCTAGTGGGAACTCACTATTTGGGAGAGGTTAGAAACCTCCTCTTTTAACTCTTTCATCCCACTGTCGATTGATTCTACCTTCTTCAACTCCCAAGATAACATGTCTTCAATCTTTGAGTTGCCTACTCTGGGTTGCCCTTGAGATGCTTCTGCTTTTGGTGGAGACACATAGGGGTTAGAACTTTGGTGATATCACTCTCCTTAGCGAATTTGATCTCTATTCCTCCATCGATCATTTCTCTCTCCCCATCCTTGATTGTCACAGTTTGTCCAACACTGATTCTCATCCCTTGGGCGTTAAGGGCCTTGATTGGCACCTTGATACCCAGGGGGAGAACCCTCCACTTGGTCCATCATGCATTGACACTCCTCATCATATCTCATTGGCGAAGTGTCATCATCAAATTGAGTATGGCCTTGGGCAGCCACAACATTCAAACTCTTTGCACCAGCTCCCATCACATGTTTCATCATCAAGTCCAGTTGGGTCATCAACTTAGCAAGAGTTTTATCTCTAGCCTTATCTCTTTTTCTCATCTCCGCATTCACCAGGTTGAGATAAACACCACTAAAAGATACCTCTGCTTGGTTAGTATGCCATTCTTGATTGGTCTTAGTCATTCTATCAAGAAGTGCATTGGCCACTCCATACGGTTGATCCATGACAGATCCCCTACCAAATTATTTGTAACAGACTTGTCGATGGAATCTAATGAATGATAGAAGCTTTAAGGTATAACCCCATTTGGAAACCCATAGTTTGGACAAATGGAAACCTTCTTCTTAAACCTCAACCATGCTTCATGGAGTTGCTCCCCCACAAGTTGTTGGAAATTGGTGATGTCATCACTCAATTGTAGCATCCTCGAGGGAGGGAAGAACCTGTCCAAAAATGCTTCCGTAAGCTCATTCCAAGAGGTAATGGACTCTGGAGGAAACTCCTCTAACGAAGTGGTGGCTTCCCAGTTAGTGAAAATGGGAAGAACCTCAATTTGATCGACTGTTGGCTTATATTTGCGATGTTGAAGGGTTGGCCAATCCGAAAGAAGTTGTGGAGATGCCTATTTTCGTCTTCACTCGGAATTCCTCTAAAGAGCCCCTTCATTTGAAAAAAGTGCAGTATTATACTCTTCACATGAAAAATTGCATTGCCTACCGTAGGAGGCAGGCAAATGGCACCCGCTTCATTGTGCATCATAGAATCATCATCCTCGTGATCGATATGCCCATCCACCGAACCTTCTCCTTCTTGTGAGTGTTGGCTCATATCATGATCAACCTAGATGGAACCAACAACAAGAGTAAAGTCAAACCAACAAATATGCGAAATCAATTCAAAATAACAAACCACTAAAGCTATCAAATTGTATTCCCCGACAACCATGCAATTTTTGATAACTTCCAAATTTACTCCTCACAAGGATGGAGTGTAAATGGTCGTTGGCAAAACAAATATACCCAATGAGTGTTGGGGTTGAATCATTTTAGGGAATAGTAGTTGATCAAGCAAGAGTTGTATATCAAATTGAAGTAACTTGCATCAATATCTCAAAAATAATAAAGTAAAGATTGGGGAAATCATAAATTGTCAATTGAATTGAAATTTTGCATGCAAAACCGGGTCAAAGCATAGAAAATACCAAAGGAGAGAATACTAGGGATGTGATATTGACGGCGCATCATCGGATTTGAATTACTAATAGCTCCTAGCATTACTCAATAGTATAATTAGTTGTCGACGAGGTGGCACCTGACGTTTTTTAACCAATTAGGTACCTTATGCCTTGGGTTTAGTTAAACCAAAGTCCTTTTCAGAACAACCAAAGCAACTTGGGTAAGGATCTAAATATTTCTAGCTTTGATTCTCAATAGGTGTGTGACAATGGGTTTTGGCTATGTCTACCCCAACCCGCATGATCAACACCCAACTACCCACTAGTGTTTCCTTTCTCATACTTTAAATCCCTTTTTCAAGAAAAATTAGAGTAAGTAAATACAACCCACAGTTGCAACTATGAGTATTTAGATTAAAACTCGAGGAAACGCTAGAATTATCCCAATTGAGTAAATCTAAGATCAATTAAATAATACCCAATCCAAATCAACCCCAATCATTCATACACCCCTAGAAAGGAATTTAGCCACTCATGTAAGTAGAAGCAAATACTACATTAAGTAATAATTCAATATCCACTCAACAAAATGAGTTAGAAAATACTAGCACAAGGTTCTGGTCTCCAGTGGAGTTCTTTCTACCTTTTCAAACAAGAAGATGAAGACTTCTCTCTCTACGATTCAATTCAAAAAAACTCTCTACCACTTTCTACTTTTTACTTTCTATGGAATGGAATGTTCAGTCTCTCTTTCTTTAGAAATACAAAAGTAGGGTACAAAGGCTCCTCTTTTTCTGAGCTAAATGCTTTTTCCCTTTTCTAATGGCCATCACTTGTGAGTTATCGGCATTTCATCGGTGTTGATCCGTGGTCTGTCGATCTATCGCATCTGGTGGCCAATGAGTTCTGTGGCAGTCTGGTGTTGGCACCGGCGGTTCACCGGTGCTGATCCGCGGCCCTCCGGTAGACATTCCTTTTCAGCACAGTGAACATCTACGGTCAGTCGGCATTTCGTTGGCGTCCTATGGTGGAGTGCTAGTCATCATCTCAAATTTCATATTTTTTGCTCAATTTCATGCTTCCTCTACTCAAGTTAAGTACCTGCAAAGATCAAGGATAAAGGGCATAAAATCCAGCTAAATCACTTGAAAATTGTACAAAAACTCATGTCTAAGAGCCTAATGAGTTGGTAAATTATCAACTTATCACATTCATCAGGCTCTTGCACAATCTCATGTCTTGATTCTAGGACTTGCTCCAACACAACTGCTTTCTTTTTAGACTGCATGTTGCGTGTCTTGTGAAGGTAGATTTATATCCAAGCCCACAAGTATTATTCTGATTCTTCAACTAAATTGGTTCACTTAAGCCATCAAACTTGACTCCAAGCCTGTTCTTGGGCTGATACCCATATTTTACTGTTTCCGTGGCCACCATTTTTGCTATTTTTGACATCTTCAATTCATTGGATTCTATCTTCTCTCTGACCTTCACGACTTGCATGATTTCTATGGCATGAAAAGTAGCTCCATTTAGTTCTTCAATGATTGGAGAGGTAGTTGTGGAATAAACAGAGTGACTAAGCTCTCCATGAATTACGACCTCAATGTGGTCCCATTCAAACTCAACAAACTGATGAATGGTTGAGGAAACCACTCTTTCCATGTGGACCGAAAGTGTCCCCAACAACAGGTTGTAAGTATATGAGAAATCTATTACTTTGAATCAGATGAGGAATTCCGCAGGTTTGACCTATAATATCATATCTATTTCTACGATTACACTTCTTTATGCTCCATCAAAAGCTCTGACTTCCACGCGACTCTCTTTTATCTCTCCCATGCTTATAAACATATCTTTCATAGTAGTAAAAAGGATAGATGTTGCAACTAGAGCTACAATCGATTAATAATCGGGACACGAACTTGTTGTTGCATCTTACTGTGATATGAAGCACTTTGTTGTGTCCTGCCCCTTCTGGCGGGAGTTGATCATCACGGAAAGAGATATTACTTGCTTCCACAATTTGCCTAATAGCTACAGCTAATGTTTCACTGTGGTTCCTTCTGGTATGCTCACTTTATTCAACACTCTAACTAGAGCATTCTTTTGAGCTTCAGAGCTCATTATCAAGGACATAATGGATATATGGGCCAGTGTTTTTTAACTATTCCTTAATTGAGTACTCCTTGATCTGCAGTTTCTTCCAAAACTCTACAATTATAGCATCAGTAACATTCCTCTTTTAGTTATGTTCTCTCCTTGATGTTGGTTTGTTGGTGTTATCAGGGTCATAACATCTTACTGGCCTAGTCATTCCATGAGCTATTGTGGTGTTTATCATCTTAGTCTTTGGTTCTTTTTAGTAATCCCATAGCACCGCCTTGGAGTTATAGTCCGCTTTCTTGGCAATTATGGTGGTCACTACAGATTTGGGCTGGTACATCTGAATGGTTAGATGTTCCCTATCACGATTCAAGCATAGACCCCGGACACGACACAGGACCTAGAAACACAAATGGCTCCAAGATAACCCAGGACATAGCATATTTCTAGCATAATATAACTTATAAAGAAAATAGCATGACCCCAGTCTATACCCTGGGTGTGACATGCTTCCTAGAGCCATAAGTGACCCCAAGCTAACACATGATCTAGCATATTTCTAGAATACATCAAACTTATAAGAAATTATAGGTGGAAATAGACTGAAAAATAAACCATTCTTTTATGTGACAAAGATAACATATGGCAAATACTAAAGATTAAAACAACACTGAGAATAATAAGATGAAACAAAACACTTTGTCTAAAAGCCTTCTAAAAACTGATGAGCTATTGGGAAAAGCCCCTAACTCAAATGTCTGAAAACTAGAAATGAAAACATAACTGAAATAAGAAAGATACTCCGATCCTCGGAAGATAAAGACTCACCACTAACTTCCGTTGAGTATCGCCGGAGGAAGTCTAGCCGCAATGTTGAGCCTGGGTACCTGAGTCTATATCATAAATGATATAACATAGAGAGTATATGGTCAGTACTTTGAATGTACTGAGCATGAGATAGATGCAACTGAAAACGTAGGCATGCTAGTAAAATCTAAAGATATCACTGAGTGATATTGGGCATATTTATTCATCCAGTGTCGTTTTATGCTCACCTTCTAGCTTACGTTATGAATAAATTCAATTATAATCTCATGTATTTTGATTTAAATAGTGTTCATGAACTAATGTAATGTGGTTATCCTTTGTTGTAAGTTCGAATGCAAGCTAAAAATGGCATTTGGAGTCATGAATGTGCCACAGTGAAAAAGTGGGGCGTTCAGAGCCTTGTCACGAAGCAAGGAAGCAAGTTGGGACGTTAAGGGACTACAAAATAGTGAGCATCCGCGTTTGTAGCGTGTCACGGAGGCACTTGGGCCAACATGCCACACTAAGGAAAACATTACTTGCTCAAAGTAGTTCAGCAGCGCGTTGGCAGCGTGTAAATAAAACCCCCAGCCGACAAGGCCTATAGCCACCTGCGAAAATAAACAGCTAACCAGAGACAAACAATCATAGGGAGTCCTATGCAGGCCTACAAGGACACCATGTTATCTAGTTATAACTGGAAAGTAAAATCAGATGCTAAACTAAATTATGATTGACAAGGCCACCAATCAACAGCTAACAGGGTCCCACACGGCCAACACACATAATCTAAAACACATATGGACCCACACGGTCGATATCATCTAACCACATGGAAGTAACACAATCTGCAAGCCTCTAGGAGTAATAAGATGGTTGGGACAGGTCCCCGACCTACCCATACTGTACAAACAAAAGAAGTAAACCTCTATCACACAAGCTCCGGAAGAAGGGAGCTGACAGCTCTGTACGGCTGACTGGAACTACGAGGGACCTGCTCCTCATCTATCTGCACCTGCAGGCAAGTAATGCAGCACCCCAGAAGAGGGCGTCAGTACCACAGGTATTGAATATGTAAGGCAATAACTTTAAATGACTAAAAGTAAGAAATAGAACTGACAATGACTGAAGTAAAGAAAACGGACTGAAGATGACTGAAGTAGTGAAATTAGGGCTAAACATAGCTGTAATAAGGAGGGTAGGGGTCATACCTGAAAAGCGAGGCGTCTTACTGTCTAACTATCAGTAACTAAAGCAAGCATAAACCTTACCTAGCTCCCATAAGCCGGAAGGTACAATCATCAAAGAATAACCCACCTTGGCCCCCATTAGCCCTAGTGAGTACACCTCAATCTATATACCCCTATCCAGGTCATACTGAATCAACTACCAGCTATAAGCGTCCTGCCGATCCCCTGGGTCTACGACTGGGCCCGCTCGGCCCCTAACTATAGTTGTGTCTAAGTCCGGAGTAGTCCTGATATCCACACTCTGGGCGTAAGCGCTCGGCGGAGGTTTATATAAGGCCAACCACGACATATGAGGATTTGGATCCCCATCTTCATCCCTTGCGGACGACATGCCGCTTTGTAGAGCGACGTATCCTCACCCCTAGCGGGCGGTGACACAGCTATTAACCCTGGAGTGGTCACGGAAGCTATATAGGTGTAATCCAGCCCAAACAATACAAATTACGAGCCTCGAATGGCAACAACAACTACACATGATAACATACTCCTGACATGCTTCACTGGGATTCATACTGGACTACTATGCTGAAGAAACTAACTTGCCGAAAGAAAATGTCTTAACATACCTCGTTCGCTGTTTACCAATTAACTGGTGAGTTTCGGCTCATGTTCAACTGCCCTTCTCAACTGTAATCATATTAACAAAAGAATAAGGCTACTTTATTACTATATTCGAAGAAAACAATAACTTATAT
>JACEIK010004726.1:0-33736 GCA_018107945.1 Datura stramonium
TCAAATTGTTTTTTCAGACTTATAGCTTTGTTCTAATATTTTCTAATATTATGAACCAGCTTTATTGCTTTCAAGTATTTATTTTTTGCTTTAAAACTTTAGATGTATTTATTTTAATGTTACTTAGAATACCAGTGTATGATAGATCAGGGGTTGACTTGGGGTCACTTGTGACTCCAAGTACCGTGTTTCGTCCAGGATGTAAACTCGGGCCGTGACAAACTTGGTATCAAAGCACTAGGTTTAGAGTATCCTCAGACTTCTGAAAGCCGTATCGAGTAGAGTCCTCTTCATGGGTGCGAAGCGCGCCACACTTATGATGGTGAGGCTATGAGATGTTATTAGGAAAATTCCCTTTATTTCATACTCCTTATTGTGCGTTGAAATTCAGTCCCAGAATTGTTTCCTAACTCGTGCTCTATTTAATTTCAGTGAATCATGCCTCCACGATGTTGTAATGGAAGAAGGGCCAGTAATGCTCACTGACCTACCCCACCATCCTCGACAGCTCCTCAAGATGACTCGGTGTCTATCGCAGAATTCAGGGCGGCCATTCAGCTGCTCGCCCAAACTTATACCAACCAAGTGAACCAACAGGCGGTTCCAATCAACAACAATGATTCCGCAGCAGCTGCCCAAGTGCGGGACTTCACCCAGATGAACCCTCTGGATTTTCATGGATCTAAGGTGGGAGAGGACCCATAAGGATTTTTGAACAAAACTAAAAAGATCACCCGAATTATTGGTGTCAGTCCTTCAGAGAGTGCCGACTTGGCTACCTACCAGCTGAAAGGGGTTGCCCAAGTCTTGTACGAGCAGTGGAAGGAGGGGTGGACAGCGGAAGTAGGACTGGTGGGATGGGAGGAGTTCACTACAGCCTTCCTGGACAATTTTTCCCTCAAGAGCTCAGGGAGGCAAAGGTAGCGGAGTTTATGAAACCGAGACAAAGAAATCGGACAGTAGAAGAGTACGCTCTAGAGTTCACCAGGTTCTCCAAATACACTCCAGAGATGGTGGCCGAGCCAAGGGGTCGAATGCTGAAATTTGTAAATGGGGTGTCGAACCTGGTCCTCAAAGAGTGCAGGACAACAATGCTGATTAAAGATATCGACCTCTCCAGCCTGATTTTCTATGCCCAACAAATTGAGGCCAAAAAACTGAAGGACATGGAGCGAAAGAACAAGTGGGCAAGGACTGGCCAAACAGATTATGGCCACCAGAGGTCTGGCGGTAGCAGCCACCCACAACAGCAGAGGGCTCCAACACCCAGCTCAGCCAGCGCCCCTACCTTTCTGTCTCGCCAGGATCGGAGGGGTGGAGCATCTGGATCTCAGTCTCAGAGTTACAGTGCTGATAACAGATATCCAGCTTTCCCTAAGTGCGGAAAGAACCACCCAGGAGAGTGTCTTCAAGGGCGAGAGGGCATTTTTGGTTGTGGACAACTTGGTCACCGGCTTAAGGAATGCCCGTCAATAGGACGGGGAAGGTCACAATCCACCAGCTCAGCAGCTCCAGCAGGCCAACCAGCTCAGCAGGCTAATACATCAGGTACGGAGGGCGGTCAACTCCAAAATTGTTTTTATGCATTATCATCTTGTCAGGATCAGGAGAACTCACCGGATGTGGTCACGGGTATGTTACGTCTTTTCCATCTAGATGTATATGCCCTTCTTGATCTGGGGGCCACACTATCATTCGTGACTCTCTACGTAGCAGTCCAATTCGATATCAGTCCAGAGGTCCTCTCAGAACCATTTTCAGTCTCCACCCTAGTTGGCGAGTCGGTTAGAGGCAGCGGGGTGTATAAAGACTGCCCAATCTTAGTCTACAACAATGTCATTCCAGTAGACCTTGTAGAGTTAGACATGGTCGATTTCGACCTTATTCTTGGAATGGATTGGTTACACTTTGTTTATGCCTCAGTCGACTACAAAACTAGGGTCGTTAGGTTTCAGTTCCCTAATGAGCTAGCTCTAGAATGGTTAGGCAGTAGTTCAATGCCTAAGGGTAGGTTTATTTCCTACCTTAAGTCCAGGAAGCTATTTCTAAGGGATGTATTTACCATCTAGTTCGGGTCAAGGATTCCGACTCTAAGACCCGAACTATCCAGTCAATCACTGTTGTTAGTGAATTTCCAGATGTGTTCCGATCTTCTCAGAGTTCCTCCTGAACGGGAAATTGACTTCGGCATAGACCTTATTCCAGATACTCAAGCCATCTTCATCCCCCTTTATAAAATGGCTCTGACTGAACTTAAAGAGTTGAAGGAGAAGCTAAAGGATCTTCTTGATAAGGATTTCATCAGACCCAACATCTCTCCCTGGGGTGCTCCAGTGCTATTCGTGCGAAAGAAAGACGGTGCCCTTAGAATGTGCATCGATTACCGTCAATTGAACAAGGTCATAGTCAAGAGCAGGTATCCCCTACCCAGAAGTAATGACCTGTTCGACCAACTTCAGGGAGCTAGTTGTTTCTCCAAAATTGATCTTAGGTCGGGGTAACATCAGCTAAGGTTCAGAGAGTGTGACATATTGAAAATAACTTTCAGGACTCGGTATGGTCATTTGAGTTTGTGGTTATGTCCTTCAGACTAACTAATTCCCATGTAGCCTTTATGGACCTGATGAATAAAGTCTTCAAGTAGTACCTGAATATGTTCGTCATTGTGTTTATCGACGATATTATGGTATACTCCAGAAATGAGGAAGAGCATGCAAATCACCTGAGGATAGTAGTGCTACAGACATTCAGAACCGCCAGCTATTCGCCAAGTTTAGTAAGTGCGAATTCTGGGTTAAGTCCGTGACTTTCCTGGGTCATGTGGTCTCGGGTGAAGGTATTCAGGTTGACCCTCAAAAAATAGCAGCAGTGAAAGACTGGCCCAGACCTACCTCCCCAACTGAAACAGAAGTTTCTTGGGTTTGGCCAGTTATTACCGACGCTTTGTGGAAGGCTTTTCTTCAATAGCATCTCCTCTGACTAGGCGGACTCAGAAGAAGGTGAAATTTCAGTGGTCCGATGCGTGTGAGAAGAGTTTCCTATAGTTTAAAACTCAACTCACTACTGCTCCAGTGTTAACCCTATCAAAAGGATCAGATGGGTTTGTAGTGTATTGCGACACTTCTAGAGTTAGATCAGTTGCGTTCTGATGCAGCGGGGTAAGGTGATAGCCTATCCAGACAACTCAAAGTTCATGAGAAGAATTATCCAACTCATGACTTGAAGTTGGCAGCAGTGGTGTTTGCGTTGAAAATATGGAGACATTACCTGTACGGAGTTCATGCGGATGTTTTCACCAATCATAAGAGCCTTTAGTATGTATTCAGTCAGAAGGACCTAAATCTTCATCAGAGAAGGAGAAGGTGGTTAGAGCTTCTGAAGGATTATGACATTAGCGTGCTATATCACCTGGGCAAGGCCAATTTGGTGGCTGATGCCATAAGCAGAGTGTTTATGGGTAGCGTGGCTCGTATTGAGGAAGGCAAAAAGGAATTGGCGAAGGATATTCCCAGACTAGCTCAGATAGGGGTGCAATTGGTTGACATAGCTAAGGGTGGAGTGGTGATGCAAAGGGGGTCAAATTCCTCTTTGGTTGTGGAAGATAAGTCCAAATAGGTTGAAGATCCCATTTTACTTAAACTGAAGGAAGCGGTTCTCTGGAAAGAGATTGAAGCTTTCTCCAAAAGGGGAGATGGTGTGCTCAGTTACTAGGAAAGATTGTGCGTATCGGACATCGGTGACTTGAGAAAATAGATATTCGATGAAGCTCATAGTTCGAGGTACTCCATCCACCCTGGTGTTACAAAGATGTACCGTGATTTGCGGGATATTCACTAGTGCAATGGCATGAAGAGAGACATCGCCGAATTCATAGCTAAGTGCCCGAACTGCCAGCAAATCAAGGTAGAGCCCCAAAGACTGGTAGGTATGACCAAGGATATTAGAATACCCACATGAAAGTGGGAAGAAGTAAATATGGACTTTATTACGGGTCTACCTCGAACTCGTCAGCAACATGATTCCATTTGGGTAGTAGTAGACCAGAAGACTAAGTCAACACATTTCCTCCCAATTAAAACTATGGATTCAGTTGATGACTATGCTAGGCTTTATATCCGGGAGTTGGTAAGACTTCATGGAGTGCCATTATCCATTATCTCAGACAGAGGTACCAGTTCAACTCACATTTCTGGAAGTCTTTTCAGAAGGGACTTGGTACCCAGGTCAAGCTCAACATTGCTTTTCACCCGCAGATAGATGGGAAAGATGAACGGACTATTCACCACTTGCCTCTTATCGAGTTCGCATACAACAATAGTCATCACTCCAGTATCCAGATGGGCCCGTTTGAAGCATTGTTAGTAGAAGGTGCAGGTCTCCTATTGGATGGTTTGAGGTTGGCAAAGTGACTATAATCGGGCCAAACTCGGTTCATGAAGCTATGCAGAAGGTACAACTCATCAGAGAAAGATTGAAAATAGCTCAGAGTCGTCATAAATTTTATGCTGATGTGAGGGAAGAAAATTGGAGTTCGTTGTGGATAACTGGGTCTATCTTAAAATTTCACCCATGAAAGAGGTGATGAGATTTGGGAAGAAGGGAAAGCTCAGTCCGAGATATGTGGGACCCTACAGAATTCTAAGGCGAACTGGTATAGTAGCTTATGAACTAGAATTACCTTCAGAATTGGCATCTGTGCACCCAGTATTCCATGTGTCACTATTGAAGAAGTTCATTGGTGATCCAACTTCAATTGTGCCATTAGACAGTGTGGGAGTGAAATATAATCTCTCATACGAGGAGGTCCAGTCCAGATCCTTGACCGTCAGGTTCATAAGCTGAGGAACAAGGAGGTAGCTTCAGTCAAGGTCTTATGGAGAACTGATCATGTTGAGGGAGCTATGTGGGAGGCTGAAGCGGATATGATGGCTAGATACCCCCATTTGTTCCCTTCCGACTTAGTTTCAGTACAAGGTATCAACTCCCTTCCCAAAACTGCTTTTAGTTCGTATATCTCAATTTCTTTCATGTAAATGAACATGTGCATGATTAGTGAATTCAGTTCAGACTTGTGATTTAGTCAGAGGTAGTCATTCCGCTAGTTGTCAGCTTTCATGACCAGTATTTGTGTATTAAGATTGCCATTCTCTGCTTTTTTGTGTGTTTTCCAACATTCGAGGATGAATGCTCCCAAGGGGGAGATATTGTAATGCCTAGGAAACTCAAAGACTAGACCCGGGACTTAAATCAGAGAAAACTGGACAATCTGCTTCAGGTCATAGAACGAGTCATTTTGTGACCCATGGTGAGTGACCACGAGTCGTTAAGTGACTCATGGTGAGGCCTGAGAGTATAGTTTGAAATTTGGTGGATGGGTGACCATGGGCGTGACCACGAGTCATGGTCAACACCACGAGTTGTGATATGACCAATGGTCAAGGATAATTTGTAACCGGGAAATGTTAGGTAGTGCATCTAACGACTTGTCACCACAAGTCGTGGTCCATGCCATGACTCGTTAGGTGACTCATGGTCAGGACTTGGTCAAGAATTAGAGGTGGTCGATAGTGTACCCAATGGGTCCACACCACGACTCATTTGGGACACCACGAGTCATGGTGTCACCCGTGGGGACTCCTAGGTGTTTAAGGCAGTGCATCTCACGAGAGGTGGCCACGAGTCATGGTCACCAACCACGACCCATTAGGTCACCCATGAAGACGGACGATCAGTTTTCCCTGCGAGTTTTCAAGGGTCTTTCAGTAATTTCCTACCCTCCTAAACATTAAACTACATCGTTTTAAACATATTTTTAGACTTATTAGTGGGGTAAAATGGTTTCTTTCCTCATTCCCCACTCAGACCTTCAAAAAACAAATCGTAAAAATTTCTCAAGAACTCTCAGAGCAAGAACTAGGGCAATCTACTTCTCCTCAGATTCTCAAGAAATTTTGTCGGATTTCTTTATAAGGTATGTGGGAATTCAACAAGGGAATAGTTCTTCCACTTGTGTCCCCAAATTCCTCCCTACTTCTCTATCAGTTGTAGCCCTGAAACTATTGAATGTAAAGAAATTGTTGTACATACTTTGTCTAAATATTGTGGAATATTATACCATGTTAATTATAGATATTTTCCACCAGTTCGTGACTGAAATGATGTTAAATCATGTGAAGTGAAATTTAACCCTATTTCTTAAACTAGAAAATCTTGAAATTTGCATTAGTTCATGAGTATCGAATTTTAGCTTGATTTTGTCAGTGTTGGGAACTCCCAGGTTGTTAGTAACATTGAATCTCAATCAGAATATTGTCAATTTAGTTTTAGTAAGAATGTTAGAATTTTCAATGTCAAACAAAAAATATCAGCTGATCAGTTTGACTACAGAATTTCCTGAGGTGTCAGTAGTACCTCACAATTATCAGAATGAGATTTAGAATTCAGTTTTATTGGACCACTAGGCAGTCATGACACTTTAGATATATAGATCGGACTAGTCTTAGGACCCAAATCATAAATTTTAGTTTGTTCTGTAGAAGGTTACGATGCTTCTAGATAAGAAGCTCTGACCAGTTTTAGAACCTAGTCTCAAAATCTAGTCCGATAAGACTCGCAGCGTGCTTCCAGATTGTATCCCTGACTAGTCTTGGGACCTAGTTTCGAGCTATCAACTTAGTATTCGGTCTAGTATTATCCGGTGGGAGTAGGACTTAGCACCGAGCAGACCGGGGTTCCAGCGCACCCAGGTTCCCAGAACTACATTGCCACAGTAGGTTACGGTATTTATTGGCCTGATAGGCCCCAGACTCTTGTGATCATCCAGTTCATGCTTTTATATCAAGGTATATTGGGTCCTACCTATGGGGTGTACACATTAGACTCCATGTCTAGCTCACGTGGTTATATGTCGGTTATAGACTCTCCCACTAGTCAGTTCAATTCAATTTAAGTTCAGCTCAGATTGGTATTCCAGATTTAGAACATGCTTTGACCATCAGACAGGGCCGTTTAGACCATCTCAGCATTTCAGTTATTCAGCTCAGAAGCTTTAGCTGGTCATTACATGTCTTTTCAGTTCAGTATATCTTTTGTTATTTATTCCATTGTGTTATGTTCCTCTCACTTACTCAGTACATTCAAAGTACTGACGCATACTTTCATGTTGTATCGTTTTATGATACAGTTGCATGATCTAAGCCTCAGTCTCGTTAGTCGACCACTCATCGAAGACCTCAACTATTTTAGTTGGTGATTCCTTATTCTTCTAGGATGGAGATTTATTACTTAAGTTATATTTTCTTTGTTAGCTGGGGGCTAGTCCCAGCAACTCATCATTCATAGTGGCTTATTGATTCAGATTGTTTTTTTGTCAGACTTGTAGCTTGTTCTAATATTTTTGAATATTATGAACTAACTAGCTTTATTTCTTTCAAGTATTTATGTTTTTGCTTTAAAACTTCCGTTGTATGTATTTTTATGTTACTTAGAATATCAGTGTATAATAAACCAGGGGTTGACTTAGGGTCACTTGTGACTCCAAATACCCTGTTCCATCAAGGGTGTAAACTCGGGGCGTGACAAACAGGGGAGTGATGATTAACTCCAATACCACTTTTCCATTCATATATTAGGAAATATCGCGGGGAAAAAAGCAAAAATCACAACTTCCACTTAAGATATAGAATCAACGTAAAACCTTAAACTGCTCTTTTACCTTTGGTTTTAGTACGATCTATCACTGCCGATCTTGAAAATAGAGGCTAAAAAAACTGAAGACTGATCTAGGGATAAAGAAGGGACTAAATCTCTAGGAGAAACTAAATGTCTGGCCACCTGGGGGCTTGAAACACTATGAGGGCCCTTAAATAATCCTATTGAACTAGTCTCCTTACTCTATCCTACTTCTCTATCGATACTTGGAAGACGGTGAATCAGATCCTCCGTCTTTTGAGCAAATACTTGCATCCAAGAAATAGTCATATCTATCCGGGTAGACGCCTCCAAACATTCTCGAACTAGATAGGGACCTAACTGGATGGACTCTATCCCTCATACTCCATACCCTATCTGCAATATAATGGGCCAAATAATTAAATCTGAGATTATATTGACAACACTTATTCTACCCTGCTCTAGCTGGAAAAACTAATAAGCTTGAATATATTGAAGTTCCTATAGCATGTACTGATCCATAAAGTCTGGGGGATTTAGGGCTCAAAACTCATGGGGTTGAGAGCTCTCAGAAGTACTTTCCCTGGACCTCTTATTGACTCTAACTAGTACTTCTAAATCGCCGTCACTGGGGTTAACATCTGAAATGCTTTCTTAAAATCTCCTCTCTTTGATAAACCTGTAGGTACAATAGTTGTTAGAGGATCAACAACTCTATCTTTTCTTTGTTCCACCAAAATTGAAATAATATGAGGGGCTGAATCTCTTCCCGTAGTAGCTCCAATAGGAACTTGGAGGAACTATGGTACGGGGAGTAGGAAACACACTTTAAGTCTCTAATCTATTTCTCGAATCGGTAGGAGGGCGACTGAGAACCTTCTAACATCAGAACCGATAAATCTCGTAGCCATCTTCCTTACTTCAGGTGAATTCAGAAACATAGGAATGATTTAGATTTCAAACATCACTTATATCTTGGCTCTGTAGCATGATCTATTAATGAACAAAGTGAAACAACTCCTAAATGCCCTGTAACCTTCTGATCGTAAATATGGTCCAAAACATACCCATAAGCAAGTCTCTACTAGACACGGCTTATGCACTCCATAGGATACAACTTTGCTCTGATACCAAATTTATCACACTCAAAAACTGGGTGACACCACAACTGGCTCCCAATACCTGACAGACTAGGAAACTAACTATATAACACCACTAACTATAACAGTTAGGCTGTCTAAGCCACTTGTCATAATCAACTGGATACAAACTAGACCCATAAGGTCTCAACAATGTGCGATAAATAACTGAAATGTCGATAAAGATATAACTATGCTAAAGCAAGCCACGGACAGTCGATAAGGCCATAAACTAAATAACATTATAAGGACTAAGTCCACAAAGCTTCTAAAGAGTAAATTGAAACTGATGGCCAGAACAAGTCTCTAATTAACCCATAACTATGACTCAAAACTCACACTGAAATAATTAAACCCTAGCTCCAGGAAGAAAGGAGCATATCAAAACATCCGCTTATATCAAGAACCGCTATAGCAACTAGATAACCCGACCTCAACCTGCACCTACGACATGAATGTAGGTCCCCAGGTGAAGGGACGTCAGTACAAATGAAATGTACAGGTATATAAGGCTGAAACTGTAAATGTGAGATAGCAATCCTGTAATAACTGAATCAACTCATAAGCATATAAAAGATAAAGACAACATAGATCTTTGCAACATGTTATTGGGAATGACTCATTATAATATAACTGAACTCAAGATATCTGAACAGGAATAAGGAGTAGTAAGAACCCGGAATCTAGAAAATCAAAACATGATAATAACTCTATACTAAGGTGAAAATGCGATCAAGTACTTCATAAGAAAAACCTATAACTAAAATGTCGGTGGCCAGCTAACCAAAAATCCACATATATAATCTGTCCAGTCGGTGTACTAAAATAAAAATATCTCCAGCCTATGTACCATATAGGGGAAAAATAAAATAAATCTCTATCATAATCATAAATGGAGCTGATAGGACTTACACCGAGTCAATTTAGCACATGTAGCATAGAAATGATAAATGCTAAATATGTGGCCTGAATATGCCTCTTTCGTAAAACATAACTGCAAGTGAGGGCACATAACATGTAAAACAAGCATATAGCAATTAAATGCATGTATGTAAGAATCAAATAAATTATAAGAAGGTGCGGATGACATAAGAGTTCCAACAAAATTTATAGACCATGTTCAAATGGACATTAGAGCTCAAAAATTTGGTAACTTATTGTTCGGCTTAAGAGAGAAGGGATATGAAGTCTCCGCTTGGCTTCACTTATATCATAACACATACAAGGAAAGGTAGAAAACCATGTTAAGGCACAATCTCTTACCCTGGTGACACAATAAACCCTCATCGGGAAATCTGTTAAAACAACCAAATACTGACTCGACGGAAGAGAGTTTTTACCTCGATACATAACTAGTCATATCTGAGAGGCTAAAGCTGCACATGTATCTAGGACATTCAGACAGAGTATCTGATCTGAGCTATCAACTTAAATAATTAATAGAAAACTAGCATTTACACTTGTTTACATGTTGGAAATATGTATACGTGAGAAGGAGTCTTTTCTGTACTTAAGAAACTTTAGTAATAACTCGACAAGAGCTGAACATAAAGATGTGTGACTTGAGTATAATTGTGTGCTACAACAAAAGAACAATATACATTAAGACTTCTCACTGAAGGGACTTATAACGACTTGAGTTCTTAGACTTTTCACAAATTCAAATACTTGGCTGACTCATTAGCAAGGTTCTAGGAATATGATTACTTGAAACTTCTTATATTAGTATCACACATTTGAACATAACTTATGCACGTGAAGACATAGCTTACGGATCTGAGATATAGAGTTTTTTAACTTAAACATTTGCAAGCAATTCTCTAAGGACTACCTTATAGGAAAATAAAGACCTATAGTCGTAATTCGGACAACATTAAGATAACTTACACAACCTTGGCAACTAACTGAGGAGCTTAAGTGTCACGACCCCAACATAGGCCCGAATCGAGACACGAGACAAGAAACCCCGAGAGTCTCCAAGTCGACCCAGGCATGAACATACATCTAACTCAATCATAGATAAGTAGAAGATCATAATAAATAGCATAGCGGAAGTCTAAACAAACATAACATCTTATTACATGCATAAGTCTAAAGCTGAATACAACTATGTCTGAAAAGCTCTAATACTGACGAGTTGATGGGATAAGACCCCAACTAACTCTCTATAGTTTGAGAATTGAAAAGACGAAATACTAGAAAGGCCCTCACAAGATGAGGACTCACCAACTAAGGCTGAGAAATGCTAACTCCGGGAGTCTGACTAGCGGCGGGACTGAGTCTGGATATTGGAGCCTGTATTATAAAACATTACAAAATAGAGTATGCGTTCAGTACATGGAATGTACCGAGTATGCAAGGTAAGTAAAATCATAAATCATGCATAACATAAAACATAATCAAGACAAGGTTCTGAGAATAGGGCTTGTATGCTATTTTCTCAAATCATGATATGAACTTAACTGAACATCATAACTGAAACGAATGACCCAAAGATAAAAACTGATAATCATAAGTAAAACTGAACATTGGGTCAAACTTGTTGAAACATAATATCATGAATGATGTACATGCATAACTGAAATCATGCGGAACAATGGAAGACTCGTCATATAATCGATATTACCACGATAGAGCTTAAGTGGTCCTGACTATCACAGTCAAGTGGGCAGAGCCATCCAAAGCTTTGCCAAGGCGAAGGATTCTACCATGATCTTGATATCAAGCTCAAGGCCCTTGGGGGCAGGGGAAGCTCACAAGGGAGGTCCAAAAGTATATAAGTAAACCTACATTGGCACGTAGTTCTGAGGCATAGGGTTGATTGACCCTTGGCCTGCTCGGTGCTAGACACTACACTCAAAAACATGCATATGCTCCCCATCGTTTTTCAACGAAGCTGACCATTGTCGAGTGACGAAGCTGAAATAATAACATACATACATAATCTTAAATCATAACACGAGGAGCCTTGGCTCAAATCATACCACAAGCTGAAAAATAATGGGAGTCTTGACTCCAAAATCATGTGGTAGGCTAATTCATGAAAACATAAAACATACTTGATCATATGGGCTTGCCCAATACCTTAACATGCTTGAAATCAAATTGGTTCACCTTGAAAATATGAATATAACATGTGTATATCAAAATCATACTTTATTCATGAACATCCCATCATAAGTAAACATATATTTCATGGATTTCATCTTTCATGAACATTATGGATGGGCATCATAGTTTAGAAAACTTGAAAACATAATTTATAGTTTAAAACATTGTAAAATCTGCCCATTAATCATAATTCATCATTTAAAACATGCTTTGATTATACCCATGATTAAAACATAGGAATTCATGCATTGGGTAAAAATTCCATGGAATCATCAATTAGAACATCATGAATTGAGAGGGAATTGGGCATGGGTGTGGACTATTGCACCCATTTAGCCTTATATACATGAAGGGATCTGATTTACCACTTCCTTGATAGGCCAAAGAGGATTGAGGAAGAACTTTGTAGAAATAGGCTTGATCACCTCTCCAACTTCTAAACTTGCATACATGAATTAGGATGGGCTTAGAATGACTTAACCCTTCTTAAAAAACTCCATTCTGGCCTTAAAACAATGTAGTTTAAGCCATAGGAACATAGAAATTATGGAAAAGCCCTTAATAAACTCGTAAAGAAAAACAGACTGCCAATCCCAATGAGGGACTGGATGAGTCATTTCCTTGGACCACGACTCGTGGTCTGCTAGTCGTCATCTTCACTGGACTCCATCTTCACTGGTCACCACAAGGGACTTAACGGATCGTTACTGGTAACCACGACTCATGGTCACCTCCCGTCAACCCTTCACTGCCAAAATTCTCCTGGGGTTCACCACGGAGGACACCACGACTCGTGTTGTACCCAACGAGTCGTGGTGATGACCCATTAAGTGCACTGTCGATTATCTTCTCCCTTTATATCATCCTTGACCATGACTAATATGACGATTCATGATGCTGACCACAACGCGTTGTCACATTTGTGGTCACCCAAAAACCAAAATTTCCAACAAGTCCATCCTCTCCCTACGGGTCACTTAATGACTCGTGGGGTTCCTGACGGGTCACTGGATGACTCGTCATGTGACCCGGTACAGAAATTCTTGTATTTCTCTATTTCAACTCTCGGGTCTGATCGTAGACTTTCGGGGTATAACAATATCTCCCTCTTGGGAACATTCATCCTCAAATGTTGAAAATCATATAGAAAAGTAGAGAAATGCAATCATCATACTCAAATACTTAACATACTTGCTGAAAACTGACGGAGTGAATGACACCGATTTGAACTACATGACTTAACTGAATTCCCGAATCACATATACATCCATTTACATGAAAGAAACTGAGGTACATGAGCTGACATGAAACTGAATAGAGTACTAAGGAGGAAACTAATACCTCAAGCTGAAACTGAGCAGGAAGGGAATAAATGCGGGTATTTAGCCATCATATTTTCTTCGGCTTCTCAAGTAGCTCCCTCAACATGCTGATTCCTCCATAAAACCTTAACTGGAGCTACTTCTTTGTTTCTTAGATTACGAACCTGAAGATCCAGTATCTCAACTGGAACCTCTTCATATCTAAGATTGTCTCTCACACCGACATTGTCCACTGGAACAACCAGAGCTGGATCACGCAAACACTTTTTTAGGAGTGATACATGGAAAACTGGATGAACTGAAGCTAATTCTAAGGGCAACTCCAACTCATATGCTACCTTGCCAACCCATTTCACAATTCAGTACGGGTCAACATAACAGGGACTGAGTTTCCCTTTCTTTCTGGACCTCATCACTCCCTTCATAGGAGAGTCCTTTAGAAACACCCAATCATTAATTTCAAACTGAAGTTCTCTCCTTCTCACATCCGTCTAGGACTTTTGGCGACTCTGAGTTGTTTTCACCTATCCCTCAAAAGCTGAACTTTCTCCATGGCCTCATGGACTGAATCTGGTCCTATCATCGCAGCTTCACCGATCTCAAACCAACCAATAGGCGATTCATATCTCCGCCCATAGAGAGCCTCAAGTGGAGCCATCTAAATACTGGAATGACAGTTGTTGTTGTATGCAAACTCAATGAGAGGCAAATGATCATCCCAACTACCCTTGAAGTCAATCACACACACTTTTAACATGTCCTCGAGAGTCTGAATAGTCTACTCCACCTGACCATTGGTTTGCAGGTGATGAAATGTTGTGCCAAGCTTGACCTGAGTACCAAGTTCCTTTTTGGAATGATCTCCAAAACTAGGAGGTAAACTGAGTACCTCTATCTGATATGATGGACAATGGCATTCCATGCAATCGAACTACCTCTTAAATGTATTATTTAGCATAATCCTCCACTGAATCGGTAGTTTTGACTGGTAGGAAATGAGTTTGTTTGGTCAACCTGTCCACAACCACCCAAATGGAGTCATACTATCGACGAGTGCGAGGCAACCCTTTGATGAAGTCCATATTTATCTCCTCCCACTTCCAAGAAGGAATACTGATGTCAGCACACCTCCTAATCTTTGATGCTCAACCTCTGATAATTCAAACACTTAGCCACAAACTCATTTATGTCCTTCTTCATGCCATTCTGCCAATAGACTTCTCGTAGGCCACGGTGCATCTTGGTGGAACCTGGATGTATGGAATACCTGGAACCATCATGAGCCTTGTGCAACATTCGATCTCTCAAATCATCAACATCCAGAACACACAAATGACCCTAATATCGAAGCACACCATCTCCCCTTTTTGAGAAGACCTCTACCTTCTGATTCTTAACGGCTTCCTTCAACTTCACCAAAATAGGATCCTCATCTTGTCTAGCTTTTACATCAGTCACCATGGATGATTCTAATCTGTTTTGAACAATAACACCACCATTAGTTGAGTCAACCAAATGAACTCCCAACCGTGCAAGCCGATGCACATCTTTCACCAGCTCCTTCCTCCTCTCATCTACATGGGACACACTCTCCATGGAAATCCTACTAAGTGCGTCTGCTACCACATTAGCCTTGCTCGGATGGTAAAGGAAACTCATATTATAATCCTTGAGTAGCTCCAACCACCTTCTTTGACGAGGATTCAAATCCTTTTGGCTAAACACGTATTGCAGGCTTTTGTGGTCCATAAACACATCTACATGGTCCCCATTCAAATAGTGCCTCCAAATCTTCAAGGCAAACACTACCGCTGCCAATTCAAGATCATGAGTAGGGTAATTCTTTTCATGAACCTTCAGCTACCTGGAAGCATATGTTATAACCTTGCCATGCTACATCAATATACAACCAAGGCCAATCTTTGACGCATCACAATATACCACAAACCCATTGGTACCCTCAGGTAGAGTCAACAATAGAGCTGAGGTGAGTCGACTCTTCAACTCTTGGAAGATCCTCTCACAAGCCTCCGACCATTGGAACTTCACTTTCTTTTGAGTCAACTTAGTCAACGGTGCTGCAATATATGAGAACCCCTCAACAAACCTTCGATAATAACCAGCTAAGCCCAAGAAACTCCTAATATCCAAAGGATTCACTGGTTTAGGCCAATTCTTTACCGCTTTTATCTTTTGAGAGTCCACCTATATACCCTCACTCGATACCACATGACTCAAAAATGCCACCGAGTTCAACCAGAACTCGCACTTGCTGGATTTAGCATACAACTGGCGATCCTGAAGAGTCTGTAGCACCACCCTCAAATGAGCGGCATGCTCCTGCTCACTCAGAGTATATGAGGATGACATCTATGAACACAATCACGAACATGTCCAAGTATGTCTTGAACACCCTATTCATCAAATACATAAAAGCTACAGGAGCATTCGTTAGTTCAAAAGACATAAATACAAAGTTATAATGACCATACCGAGTCCTGAAGGCTGTCTTCGGGATGTCACTCTCCTGAACCCTAAGCTGATGGTATCCGGTTCTGAGATCTATCTCCGAAAAGCACTTAACACCTTGAAGTTGGTAAAAAAAATCATCAATCTTGGGGAGAGGATACCTTTTCTTAATGGTGACCTTGTTCAATTGTAGATAATCAATGCACATATGAAGAGAACCATCTTTCTTGCGGACGAAGAGAACTGGTGCACCCCATGGGAATTTGCTCGGTCTGATGAATCCTTTGTCTAGAGGTCTTTCAACTGCTTCTTCAACTCCTTTAACTTAGCTGGGGCCATTCTATAAGGAGGAATAGATATAGGCTACGTATCAAGAAGAAGGTCAACACCAAAATCAATCTCCCGCTCAGGAGGGATTCCCGGTAAATCATCTGGATAGACTTCGGGATACTCACATACCACTGGAACTGACTGGATAGACAGAGTCTCAGATGTAGCATCCTTAACCCTAACTAGATGGTATACGCAGCCCTTGGAGATCATCTTTCTCGCCTTAAGGTAAGAAATGAAATGACCTACAGGCATAGCTGACTACCCTCCACTCTAAGACTGGCTCACTCGGAAATCTGAACTCTACTGCACGAGTGCTACAATTGACTGAGGCATAACATATAAATAACCAGTCTATTCCGAGGACTACATCAAAATCGATCATCGCTAACTCTACTAAATCTGTTGAGGTGACTTTCTGAAGAACTGTGATAGGGCAATTTCTATACACCCATCTAGCTATAACTAAATCACAAACTGGAGTAGAGACCGAGAAGAGTTCTTATAAGATTTTGGGATTGACTCCAAAACTACTAGCAACATAGGGCGTCACAAAAGATAAAGTAGCCCCTTGATCTAACAATGCATAAACATCAAGGTGGAATAGTCGTAACATACCAGTGACTAATCCAGGGAGACCTGCTCTTGGCGGGATGCTAGGGTAGAGAATCTATTTTAGCGCTGTCCACCACCTATATTAGTAGACTCCCCCTGCTGAGCTGGGCATGCTGNTGCTAGGGGTAGAGAATCTATTTTAGCGCTGTCCACCACCTATATTAGTAGACTCCCCCTGCTGAGCTGGGCATGCTGGTGGAGCTGCTGAACTGGAAGCTAGGCGTCAACCCTTGTCATGACCTTGCCTGGCAATTGGACAATCTCTAAGTATGTGTCCGGACTTGCCGCACCTGCACCGGCCAAACATTAACATGTGTGTCTCCGGCCACATCTGCTACACTTTATAGGACTGGTCTCTATAGATGTTACTCTGACCTCTCAAGCCTGATACTCATCCCCTCTAATCGCGCCTAAACTTGGATGGCACATTCATAGCTAAAGGCGCTAGCGCTAAAGAAAAATCTGGAAGAAAACCAGAAATTTTACCTCAGAACGATTGAGACAACGAGTCATGGTCAGCTCCAACGACTCATTGTGTCAGTCATAGTCAGCCCAGTGTGGTCCTTCGGGAACTAATGGGATAAGAAATGACCCGTTGTGAGAAAAAACCAGTCGTCCTGTCACTTGTTGGTCCCCAGCTCAGAAGTCCCTCTTCCAGGACCCCACGACTCAACCAACTAGTCGTCGTCAGAAACAATGACTCGTGGTGTGAATCATTGTGTGAGAACCCCAAAACTCCTTCCAGTGATGACGAGTGAAAACAACGACCCGTTGTATCCCACAACGAGTTGTTGCACCACCCGTCGTGTCAAGTCTGAGATTTTTAGAAATTTTTTAGTGAAAGTAACGACTGGACACAATGACCCATTGGGTCGACCAATGAGTCATTATGTCACCCATTGCCAGACCTTTCAGATTTTCTTGTTTAGTGACCATGGGAGGAACCAACGACCCGTTGGTTCATCCAACAAGACGTGGCATCCCCCATTGCTAGATCCAATGATCCTAACACCAAGGCAGTAGGACCAATGAGTGGTCCCAATGAGTCACCTCAACCAACGACTCGTTGAGTGACCCATTGGTCCCCTGTCAGTCAGTTTCCAGATTTTATTCTAGGGACATTTTTGTACTTTACACCCTAATTAGTCCCTAAACTATGTTGTTTTAATAATATTTTCAGAGGATCTAGAGGGGTTAAATGGTTGTCCCCCTCATTCCCCACGTAAATTCTCAGAAAATGATTGTAGAATCCAGACCTTTCCTCTCAAGCAAGAACTAGGACTCGTTGTCAGTTGCAGAAGTTCAAGCTTTCTTCTCTAGGCCTTTCTTTTCTAGGTATGGGGGAATTCAACAAGGGAATAGTTCTTTCCTTGTGTCCCAAAAATCTTCTCTATTTTCTTTATCAGTTATCGCCTTGTGGATTCGAAATGTAGAATGTTTTCAAACAGACTTCTTTAAGATTTCAAGTGGAATATTTCTCATAATTAACTACTTTATTATTCTCTATTTCTAGAAGTTTGTGAAAATTGTATCTAGTGGAATGATTTAGCCCTAGCTCTCTATTCAGTAAAATTTAGAATCTCGCATGTTGGACTAGTTTCCCTGTAGCTTGATTCTATTAGTTTCGAGATCCCCATATTGTTAGTGTATGTGGAAATTTTAGTTAGATACATATTAGTCCAGTCTCAGTTAGATAACTATACTCAACATTGTCTAGAAATATCAGCTGATTAGTTTGACTTCAGTTAATTCTCTAGGTGTTAGTGGTGCTTCCCAGTTATCAGTATTAGACTCAGATACCAGATTTTAGTGGTTGTTTATACGGTTATGACACTTCTAGATAAGTAGCTCTGAAAAGTCTTAGAACCCCCAGCTTCATATTTTAGTTTGCTCTTTAGACGGTTACGATGCTTCCAGATAAGCAGCTCTGGTTAGTCTTAGAATACCAGTTACAGAATCCAGTCTATAAGACTCTCAAGGTACTTCTAGATAGGTATTCCTTACTTAGTATTGGGACCTAGTTTCGAGCTATCAGCTTAATAGTTAGTCTAGGACTATCCAGTGGGAGTAGAACTTAGCACCATGAGGACCGGGGTTCCAACGCACCCTTCCCAAAAGTAATTTGCCACCGTAGGTTACTTTTGTTAGCCTTATGGCCCCAGATTTATTATCACCTAGTTCATGCCTTTATACCCTGGCAAGGTATATTAGGTCCTACCGATGGGTGTATACATCGGACACCACGTCTAGCTCACATGGTTATATGTATGTTATAGACCTTCCCACTAATCAGTTCAGTCTCAGATTATCTCAGTTCAGAACAGTTTCAGCTTATTTAGTTCAGTACAGTGAGTTCAGATTTAGTATCTCAAATTTAGGGCATGTCTTTGACCATCAGACAAGGTCATTTTGACCATCTCAGTGTATATTAGTTTATTCAGTTTTAACATTTTAGTTGGTCATTGCATGTTATTATAGTTCAGTTATTTATTCTCTATGTTATGTTTTCTCCTACTTACTCAGTACATTCAAAATACTGACACACAACTTCTATGTTGTATCATTTTATGATATAGCTGCAGGTTATCAGTCTCAACACCGTTAGTAGATCTTATCCAGGAGTTATCAGCTGCGCCAGTGGTGAGTCCTCATCTTTCGAGGATGATGTTTATTTTTATTTAGTTATATTTCATTCCGTAGACTTTAGAGTTAGCTGGGGGCTTGTCCAGCAACTCATCATATAGATGGCTTTCAGATACAGACACAAATTCAAATTTTCAATTTTGTTTTCAGTTGTATAAAGCTTTATGATTTAGTTCTTCTTCATAAATTGTTTTTAGTTAGTTTTAAAGCTCCTCTATGATTTACTCAGATTACCAGTGTTATGATAAACCATGGGTTGACTTGGGGTTACTTATGACTCCAAGTATCGTGTCTCATCCAAAGTATAGACTCGGGCCGTGACAAACTGGGTATTAGAGCACTAGGTTTAGAGTATCCTAGGATGTCTAAAAGTCGCGTTGAGTAGAGTCCTTTTCATGAGCGTGAAGCGCACCACACTTATGATGGGGAGGCTACGAGACGTTATTAAGAAAACTTCCTTTTGTTCATACTCTCTATCATGCATTGATGTTCGATTCCAGAAGAGTTCTCCTAACTCATGTTCTATTTCATTTCATTGAAATCATGCCTCTAAGTTGTGGTAATGGAAGAAGGGTCGGCAACGCTCACCGACCTGCCCCACCAGCTCCAGCAGCCTCTCAAGACGACCCTGTGTCCTTCGCAGAGTTCAGAGCAGCAATCCTGCTGCTCGCACAGACAATCACGAACTAGTAGGTTGGTTCCGATCAATACTAATGGGTCCGCAGCAGCTGCTCGAGTTCGAGACTACACCCAGATGAATCCTCCAACTTTCCATGGATCTAAGGTAGGAAAGGACCCCCAAGTGTTCGTGGATGAGATTAGGAAGATCACCCAAACTATGGGTGTTAGCTCCTCTGAGAGTGTTGACCTGGCTGCCTACCAGCTGAAAGGGGTAGCCCGGATCTGGTATGACTAGTGGAAGGAAGGAAGACCAGCGGGAGCAGAACCAGTGGAGTGGAAGGAGTTTACTACAAACTTCCTAGACAGATTTTTTCCCTGGGAGCTTAGGGAGGCTAAGGTGGCAGAATTTATGAATCTGAAATAGGGCAATCGGACGGTGGAAGAGTATGCACTGGAGTTCACACGATTGTATTAATATGCTCTGGAGATGGTAGCCGAGCGAAGGGTTCGCATGCTGAAGTTCGTCAATAGAGTATCGAACTTGGTCCTCAAGGAGTGCAGGACTATAATACTTATTAAAGATATTGATCTCTCCAACCTCATCGTTCATGCCCAGCAGATTAAGGTAGAAAAACTAAAAGACTTAGAGAGGGAGAACAAGCGGGCAAGGACAGGCCAATAAGATTATGGCCGCTAGAGGTCTGGTGGTAGTAGCCTCCCATAGCAGCAGCAACAACAGTAGTAGAGGGCTCCAACACCTACTTCAGCCAGCGCCCCTACTTTTCGGTCCCGCAAGGATCGGAGGGGTGGAGCATCTGGCTCACAGTCCCATAGTCACAACGCCAGCAACAACTACCCAGCTTGCCCTATGTGTGGCAAGAACCATCCAGGGGAATGCCTTCAGGGCCGAGAGGGTTTCTTTGAGGACCAACTCACAGTGCCCATGCTGAGGTGATTCATACTTGATTTACAAGTACGACCACTGTCGTAATCAATTCGCCCTTCACTTTACATTCGTTCACTTCCAACACTTTCAACTCTTCAATAATTTTATATAGTATTTTTAACACTTTGGGCAGAATAACATATTCCTTAATAGGAGTCTAAAAACATAAGTACATTGGCCCTTTCAACAACAAGATTTCGTTCTCGAAAAATAAGAATAGATGCGCCTTTACATACCTTGTTCCAACAAGTTTCTTTAGTCGATTTTTCCTCCAATCATCCAATGTTTAGCCCTCATCAATTCGTTATGTTACAATAAATCAAGGCTATTTAATACAATATGTTCAGCCGAAATTTCACATCATTGGCAGCCACAATTCAACCAAACAAGGAAACATTTCAACATCCTGTTCTAGCATGTTTCCTTAACTTTTAGAAGGAAATGAAAGGGAGAAATTACCTAAATTTTCTTGTAATCAATCCCCACCATAAAAAGGGTATACTTTCAGAAAAACACAGCTGTACCAACCTCCAAAAAGGGTCAGAAACTTCACCTAATAACACACCAAAAGCGAGACAAAAATCCAACTTCAACTTCTAGTTTTAGCCAAGAAATTCTTGCAAGTCTAATAGCTAGAAATGTTTACCATTATCTTACCTTAAACTCCTACTAATATGAAGTATCTTGGCAGATTAATATGGCTACAAAGCAGCAGCTTCACTGCCTCAAAAATGGCAGCAACTTCAGCAAAAACGCTAAAAAAACCAGCCTAGCCTAGCTTCCAAATTTCTTGCTTTTAGCTAAGATTTTTGGCAAGCTTAAGGGTAGAACCCTTATATTCTTCCTTGTATCCAATCCCTACTAAGTTGGAGTATATATATACAGCTTAGTACTTATACAAAAATGCAGCAAGAACACCATAAACACACTGTCAAAACGCAGCAAAAACAGTCACCACACACCACACACAACTAGCAACTAACTTTTTCACTTTGTCGTGTGTTGTGGTTGAATTTGGTTGAGGTTTCTTACTTGAATTTTATATAGTTATTTACTAGGAATTAGAGATAATATGAGGGTGTAAGCAAGCAGCTCAAATCTGGTAAGTGTCAATAATGAATTTGGATAAGGCTAACAACTTTATGTAGAACTTGAGGAGGTGGACGTTTTAAAGGTGGTGGTCACATCACCTGCTTGATAGTGCCTCAAACAAATGCCTATAACTTCTTACTCTGAACTTTTATTGACGATAGTTTGATGTTCTGAAAACTAGACTCAAATACCTTTAATTTGATAGGTCGTAGGACTTTTAACTCATTATAGATTGGGAGATATGATCTTTTAAAGTTGACCATTACTTGTAAACTTTACATACTCTTCTGTTTTCCGTTTGTACATGTTTCCCTCCTCACCTACGACAAACATACAACCTGTACTTTCCTTAATACATCATAAAAACAAGAAATAATCCTCAAAAAATTTTTGGGCTCTAACATATGCACTTTTTCCATGATTCTATCTCTGATACCATCTATGTCTTGGAGAGATAACCTGCCTTGATACCTAAATGCACCATCTCCCCATGTGTATATCAACACTTTCTATTTGTAGACATCTTCCTTTAATTGAAGCAAGAGGGGATCTATCTCTTGTTATTCCTTAACTTATTCCACTAGAGGTGACTCGACGACATTTTGGACAAGCACACTGCCTTCTTGAGAGTCTAGAAGATGAACTCACAGGAATGAGAGTCTATGCACATCCTTAGCTAGTTTTCTCTTCTCTTCCTCCATATGAGTATTACTTCCCATAAACATCCTGCTAAGAGCATCCGCAACTGCGTTTGCTTTACCGAGATGGTAGAGAGTACTCATATCATAATATTTAAGAAACTCAAGCCACCTCCTCTATCTGAGATTCAACTCCTTCTGGATGAACACATACTGAAGACTATTGTGGTCAGTGAACAAATGAACATGTGCATCATAGAGATGATGGCGTCAAATCTTTAATGCAAACACTACCGCTGCTAACACAAGATTATGGATCGGATAGTTCTTCTCATAAACCTTAAGTTATCGAGAAGCATAAGTTAAAACCTTATCATTCTGCATCAATACACAACTGATGCCCACCCAAAATGCATCGCAATACACCAAAAAACCATCCATACTCTCTGATAGGGTCAACACCGGAGAAGAAGTCAGATGAGTTTTGAACTCATGAATGCTTTTCTCATAAGCCTATGACTTTTGAAATTTAACCTTCTTCTGTGTCAGCTTATTAAGCAGAGCAGCAATAGTTGAAAATCCCTCTAAAATCCTTCTGTAATAGCCAGCTAAATTGAAGAAACTTTTGATGTCTGTCAGGGTTATAGGTCTAGGCCAACTCTTTACAACCTCAATCTTTGGGAGCCGACCTAAATACCCTTACTGGAGACTATGTGGCCTAGGAATTCCATTGAATTCAACAACAATTCCTTCTTAGAAAACTCGGCGAATAACTCACAGTCCTTAAGTGTGTGCCAGACTATTCTAAGATGACTAGTATATTCCTCCTCACTTTTGGAATAAACCAGGATGTCATCGATGAACATAATAATGAACATATCCAGATACTGTTTAAACACTTTGTTCATGAGGTCCATGAATGTTGTAGGAGCGGTAGAAGAAACCAAAGGACATGACAACAAACTCGAAGTGACCATAACGAGTCATAAAGGCTATTTTAGAAATATCACTTTCTCTAACGTAACCTTTAATTGATGATAGCCTAATCTGAGGTTTATTTTCGATGATTAGGTGGCACCCTATAGTTGGTCGAACAATTCATCAATTCTAGGAAAGGGATACTTATTTTTGGTAGTGACTTTGTTCAATTAGCGATAATCGATACACATTCTAAAAGTACCATCCTTCTTACACATGGAGAGAACTGAAGTGCCCCAAGGTGAAACACTAGAGTGAATGAAACCTTTATCAAGAAGATCTCTTAACTGCTCTTTTAACTCTTTGAACTCAGCCGGTGCTATTCTATATAGCAGGATAGAGATACGCTGAGTTTCAGGAAGGAAATCTATTCGAAATTCTATTTCCCTATGGGGAGGGACTCCAGGAAGATCATCTGGAAATACCTCTGAAACCTCATTCACAACTAGAACTGACTAAAGGGATGGTTCCTCAACATTAGAGTCTCTAACTCTTACTAGATAATAGACACACCCCTTAGAAATTAGCTTCCTGACCTTAAGGTATGAAATGAAATGAGCCTTAGGCGTAATGGAGCTACATTCCCAAACTAGGACTAGCTCATCCAGAAATCAAAACTCAACAACTCAGATCCTACAATTAACTAAGACATAACAGAAATACAACCAATCCATGCCTACAATGATGTCAAAATCCACCATGTCTAACTCAAATAAGTTAGCTTTGGTGTCTTTATGATGGAATAAAATGGTGCAATCCCTATAGATTCTCTTAGCTAAGACTGAATCTTCAGAAGGAGTAGAAACACTGAAGGGATCTAAGAGTTATTTTGGGCAAACCCCGAACCATACTACTACATAAGGATTCATGGATGATAATGTTACGCCTGGATCAAGTAAATCATACATATCATTGGAAAAGACTTTTAACATACTTGTGACAACATTTGGGGTGTTTTCCTAATCCTGGCGACTAAACATAGTATATAGATAGTTCTGACCTCTGTCTATACCTTAAGTAGTGCCCTTTTAGGAAACTCAGCCTACTAAAGGGGTATATTGAGCCCTGTTGCCCCCCAATTCCCTATTTTGATGGACAATCCCTCAAAAAGTGGCCTTGTTGACAACATTCATAACATTTGTCCCTGCCTAAACGACGCTCACCCAAGTGGCTTCTGCCACACTTGGCACAAGGTGGATGTCTAGAGGTTCCCTAAATGGTACTACCTGTAACACCTCATACCGTCGTACTAAGATTTGAACTATTCTATTATGTGGGTAAAATCGAGTCAGAAATTTTTTTTGTGAATCTTAAGTGTTTGGAGGATTAAAATCATGAGTTATGTGTTAAGGAAGTTTGGAGTTGTGTAGAATTGAAAATATCAATTTTTGTGACTATTTCCATGAATGGGTAAAAGTACAGACCGTATAATGGAAGTTCTCTATTACCACCCGAATGTAGACCCGGATCGAGACACTGGACAAGAAACCCTGAGAGGCTCCAAGTCAACCCATAGCATGAATATAACGTCTAACTCAACATAATAAAATGGAAGATCAACATAATCAACATAGCGGAAGTCTGGATACATATATCTATATAAAGCTAGAATTGAATCAACAACGACAAGATGATTTCTACATAATGTCTGAAAGCCTCTAGCATAACTAATGAGCTGATTGGACAACACCCCCAACTAGCTCGACAAAGTTTAAAACTGAAAGGAACATAATAAACTATAAATGACTGAACGTCCTCATAGGATGAGGATTCACCAACACCGGCTGAACAGGTTAGAGAGGGAAGCAGGGGCTAATGATGCGGCTAAGATTGACCCCTCAGACCTGTATCATGAAATGATACAGCATGGAGTATCAGGTCAGTACTTTAAATATACTGAGTATGGAAGGTAAGTAAAAACGGACAGCTAAAAATACATAAGAGTTCATAAGAGTAGGACAACATGGTCAAAACATAAATATCATAGTATAAACATAAGGGCTCAAGAGTCTGAATAGTCTGCTTTGCCTAACCATCCATTTGCGGGTGAAAGGCTGTGCTAAGCTTGACCTGAGTACCAAGTCTCTTCTAAAATGATCTCCAAAACTGAGAGGTAAACTGAGTATCTCTATCCGATATGATGGACAATGGTACTCCATGCAATAGAACTAACTCCCAAATGTATTATTTAGTATAATCCTCCACTGAATAAGTAGTTTTGACCGGTAGGAAATGAGCTTCTTTAGTCAACCTGTCCACAACCAGCCAAATGGAGTCATACTGTCAGTGCGAGACAACCTTGTGATGAAGTCCATATTGATCTCCTCCCACTTCAAAGTAGGGATACTGATGTCTTGAAGTACACCTCCTAGTCTCTGGTGCTCAACTTTCACCTGTTGGCAATTTGGACACTTACCACAAACTCTGCTATGTCCTTCTTCATGCCATTTCACCAATAGACTTCCTGTAGGTCATGGTACATCTTAATGGCACCTGGATGTATAGAGTATCTGGAACCATGAGATTCATGCAACATTCGCTCCATCAAGTCACCAACATCCAGTACACACAAATGACCCTAATATCAAAGCACACCATCTCCCCCTCGAGAGAAAATCTCGACCTTCTGATTCTGAACTGCTTCCTTCAACTTCACCAAAATAAGATCCTCTTCTTGTCTAGCCTTAACATTGGTCACCAAAGATGATTCTGATCCATTCTGAATAATGAAACCACCATCCATCAAATCAACAAGACGAACTGCTAGTTCTCCTCATCTACATGAGATACACTCTCTAGTGAAAGCCTACTAAGAGCATCTACCACCACATTAGCCTTGCCCGGATGATAGAGAACACTCATATAATAATCCTTCAAAAGCTCCAACCACCTTCTCTAGCGCAGCTTCAAATCCTTTTGGGTGAACACGTACTGTAGGCTTTTTTGGTCCGTAAATACATTTACACGGACCCCATATAGTTAGTGTCTCCAAATCTTCAAGGCAAATACTACCGCTGCCAACTCGAGATCATGAGTAGGGTAATTCTTTTCATCAATCTTCAGCTACCTGGAAGCATATGTTATAACCTTACCGTGTTGCGTCAATACACAACCATGGCTGATTCTCGAAGCATTACAATATACCACAAACCCATTGGTACCCTCAGTTAGAGTCAACACCGGTGCTGAGGTGAGTCGAGCCTTCAACTCTTGGAAACTCCTCTCACAAGCGTCCGACCATTGGAACTTCACTTTCTTTTGGGTCAATTTAGTCAATGGTGCTGCAATCAATGAAAACCCCTCAACAAACCTCCAGTAGTAACCAGCTAAACCCAAGAATCTCCTGATACCCAAAGGTCTCACTGGTCTAGCCCATTTCTTCACCACTTCTATCTTTTGAGAGTCCACCTGCACACCCTCACTTGACACCACATGGCCCAAAAATGCAACTGAATTCAACCAAAACTCGCATTTGCTAAACTTAGCATATAATTGGCAATTCCTGAGAGTCTGTAGCACCACCCTCAAATGAGAGGCCTGCTCCTCCTCGCTTCGAAGGTATAGAGAATATCATCTATGAACACAATCATGGAAAAATCCAAGTATTGATTTAACACCCTATTCATCAAATCCAAAAAAGCTACAAGAGCATTCGTTAGTCCAAAAGACATAACTAAAAACTCATAGTAACCATACCGAGTCCTGAAGGCTGTCTTCGGGATGTCACTCTCCCGAACCCTAAGCTGATGGTATCCAAACCTGAGGTCTATCTTCGAAAAGCACTTAGCACCCTGAAGCTGGTCAAAGAAATCATCAATCGTGGGAAGAGGACACCTGTTCTTGATGGTAATGTTGTTTAATTGCTGATAATCAATGCACATCCGAAGGGAACCATCCTTTTTATGGACAAAGAGAATCGGTGCACCCCATGAGGATTTGCTAGGTCTGATGAAACCCTTGTCTAGAAGGACCTTCAACTCCTTTCGTTCGGCTATAGCCATTCTATAAGGATGAATAGATATGGGCTGCGTGTCGAGAAGAAGACTGACGCCAAAATCAATCTCTCGCTCCCTTGGGATTCTCGGTAGGTCATTTGGAAACACTTTTGGGTACTCACACACTATCGGGACTAACTGGATAGTCAGGGTCTTGGACGTTGCATCCTTAACCCTAACTAGGTTTTACATGCAACCCTTAGAAATCATATTTCTGGCCTTAAGGTAGGAAATGAAACGACCTATAGGAACGACTGAACTACCCTTCCACTCTAAGACTGGTTCACCTGAAAATCTGAACTCTATTGCACGGGTTCTACAATTGACTGAGGCATAACATTCATGTAACAATCCACGCCGAAGATAACATCAAAATCGGTCATGGCTAACTCCACTTTATCTATTGAGGTGATTTTCTGAAGGACTTCGATAGGGAAATTTCCATATACCCATGTAGCTATACCTAAATCACCGACTTGAGTAGAGACTAAGAAGGGTTTTGATAAAATCTCAAGACTGACTTCGAAACTACTAGCAACATAGGGCGCCACAAAAGATATAGTAGCCCCTGGATCTAACAATGCATATACATCAAGGTGGAATACTCGTAACATACTGGTAACCACATTTGGTGAAGTCTCCTGCTCCTGGCAGTTGGCTGCCACCTGCACTGGTGGACGCGCCCTGCTGGGCTAGGCGTGCTGGTGCTGGTGCTGATCTGGTAGCCTGAGCACGACCTCTACCATCACTCTATCTAGCCAAGGGACACTCCGGTGCATGTCGCCGAATCTACCACACCCAAAACAGATATCTGATCCTATCAAGCACTCTTGTGTATGACTCTTGCCACATTTCCCACAGGTTAGAAAGGTACGCTCGGTCTGCATGCTCCTCTGATCCTTCGAACCTGAGGCCCTGCTCCTCTAATCACCTCAACGTCTGTACGGGGCACTGGACGATGATGGCGCTAGAGCTAATGACCTATGATGAGGCTTCCGGTGATGTTCGCCTCCCGATCTCTGCTGAGAGAACCCATAATAATCTATCTTGGCCCACTTGGCCTCTCTCTCTCTCTCTCTCTCTCAGATGCACCGCCTCTATCTACTGGGCGTGCAAAACCATCGGGGAAAATCTATATCCTAATGAAGCATGGCTATCCTACAATCCTTGTCCAGGTAGTCTGCCACTCCATGAACAAACCTGCTCAGCCGAGCTCTCTGATCAACCACTAGCTCTGGTGCGTACTTGGACAAACGAGTGAACTCCAAAGCATACTCCTGGAATGTCATGTTACGCTGCTTCAGGTTCACAAATTCCGCTACATTAATCTCCCTCATCTTACGAGGGAAAAACCTATCCAAAAATGCGACATGAAACTCCTCCCAACCAATAGGGCATGCTCCAACTGTCGTGCTATCCTTCCATTGCTTAAAACAGATGTGCACCACCCCTTTTCAACTGACACGAGGCTAGATCGGTGCACTCCTCTCTGGTCAGCCCCATGATCTGGGTAATCTTCACGATCTCCTCAATGAACTCATGTGGATACTCGTCCACCTTTGACCCCAAAAACTCCGGAGGATTCATCCTCAGAAAATCTCTGACTCTTGCCACTGTCGCATTCCCATTTTGAGGGAAATGCGCTACCGCTTGCTGATTGACCTGGGCAGTCAAGGCCTGAGCTAGCATCTGTATGGCTGCCTTGAACTCCACGTGGGCAACCTACTCGAGTACATGCTTCTCATGGGCTGGTGGGGCCTGCTAGTGCCCATCTCCATTGCCATTCTCATGGCCATTTTCCCATTTCTTCTTTCGTTAACTCAACGAGGATGCATAATTCTGCAAACGTGTATAGCACGAGTTAGAAGGGTAGAGAGACATTCATCACACGACATAGATCATGAAAGAAGGCAACATTTCCTAAAGGTCTCGTAGCCTCTTCGTCATAAGTGTGGCGCGCTTCACACCCATGAAAAGGACTCTACTTAACGAGGCTTTCAGAAACCCTAGGACACTTCAAAACCTAATGCTCTGATACCAAGTTTTTTATGACCTGTATGTAGACCCGGGTTGAGACACAAGACAAGAAACCCCAAGAGGCTCATGTCGATCCATGACATGAACATAACGTCTAAATAACATAATAAAATGGAAGATCAACATAATTAATATAGCAGAAGTACGCATACATATAGATCAAGCTACAACTAAATCAACAATGACAAGCTGGTTTCTACATAACGTCTGAAAAGCCTCTAACATAACTAATGAGTTGATGGGACAGCACCCTGTAACTAGCTCGACAAAGTGTGAAACTGAAAGGAACATAATAAACTATAAATGAATGAACGTCCTCGAAGGATGAGGATTCACCAACACCGGTTGGACAGGTCAGAGAGGGAAGCAGGGGCTAATGATGCGGCTGAGACAGATCCCTCGGACATGTATCATTAAACGATATAGCATAGAGTATGCGGTCAGTACTTGAAATGTACTGAGTATGCAAGGTAAGTAAAAACAGATAGTTAAAAATACATAAGAGTTCATAAGAGTAGGAAAACATGATCATAACATAAATATCACAGTGTAAACATAAAAATAACCATGCATACATCATGAGGAACAATGTGAGGACTCGTCATAACTGACACCATCATGATAGAGCTTACATGATGCCCCAACTATCTCACTCGAGTGAGCAGAGCCGTCCCAGGCTTTCAAGGCAAGGGACGTGCATTATGTGATATCATGGGGATCCAGAAACATTAACATTTTGATATATAAACCTATGGTGGCATGTAGTTCTGAGACACTGGCATTGTCCTTTGAACGTCGGGCTACTCGGTATTAGTCAATGCTCCCAAAAACATTTACATAGCTCATATCATTATCATAATCATTCATAAAGTACATGTCCAATTATAACCTAACATACTTGGTCATACTTGAAATACATGATTGGCCAAGAGCCGTAAACTCATAAATAATAAAATCCATGCATACTTGTAAAACATTAATGTTCTTGCTATTCATAAATTCATGATGAGCATTTGAGAAAATTCATATCATAAATCATAAATCGTAATGGGCTAAGGAAATCAAGATCATATTGAAATCATAACTTGACTTTTCATGAAATATACATAATCGGGCATAATTAAATCAAAATTCAAATCTATAAATCTATAATTGAAATAGTTATAAAATCCACCCATAAATCATAAAACATGATTTGATACATGAAGGGATTCGACCTACAGATAGATCATAGAGAAATTCACAAGAATTACCATAAACCCCATAGATCATGAAACTTAGATTTAGAATTGAAATTCATAGGATTTGAGAAGAAACTAGGGCATGGGAATGAAAGAAACTCTCATTCATAGCCTCACATACCTGGGTAAATTGAATTCACACCTACTAGAAAACCCAAAGGGAATTGGAGAGAATTTGGTGAAATATCTCAAACTTGATCTTCAAGGAAGACTCTAGGTTGCATGCATGGAAGTGAATAAGCCTAGAACGAAATTACCAAAAACACTCAATTTTAAGCTTAAAACGACGTAGTTTAGGCCTTAGGGACTTGACGGGAAAAATACACTCCAGTCCCCACAAGGGACTTGACGACTCATGCCAAGTCACCACGACTCATGGGCTGCTCCCGTTACTTGCTCTGGAGTCTGCCTTCTGAGGGTCACCACTAGGGACATCATGACTTGTGGTGACCAAGTCGTTACCCACACAGCCCACTCATAAAGTCTTCTGTCAACTCTTGACCACGGGACACTGACGGATCCTGGTGCTGACCACGACTCATGGTCACACCCGTGGTCAGCCTCAAATAAAATATTCCAGCCAAATTTAAACTCCTCCTCACGAGTCACTCAAAGACTCATGGTGCACCCCACGACCACTGGAGAACTCGTCCTATGACTTGGTGCAGAAAATCCTGTTTTCTCTATTTCAACTCCCGAGTCTGATTTTTGGAATTTTGGGGTATTACATTTCCACCTTGGTCCATGAACATCAAGTGTTTGGAAGGGTGAAATTTAGAGAAACTAAGTGTTAAGATCAATTCTTAAGTGTGGGGAGTGCATTGGATGCGAACTAAGGTCATAAGAAACATCTAGTATAAAGTTGAGCTGAGAGCATTATTACTGATTGAGTTTTCATATAAGTTCTTACAAGGGTTATCTTTAAATGATCATAAATCTTAAATAACAAAGTACTTTTGGGTGATTCAACATATCAAATTAAATCCCTTTGAGTCTTCTTTTCAATGCATCCAACATTTCTTCAATCGGAGTTCGGAGTAAAATGTTATGAGTAGTTGAGTGGAGGGAGCACTATCAGGTGTGATGGGAAGAGTGACTGCCTGTCAATCCTAACCAGAAACTGCCAAATTTCACCCCAAAGTGATGGGAAAGTTGACATCACATCGAGGGATTGAGGCCCGTCACTTGGGGCATCACATGAGGGTTTCAAGACTTCTAAAAATCGCCTTAAATGATTTTTTTGGTATTGTTCCGCCTCTACATCAACCCTATCAGTTCCAAGAGCTCTGTTCAACCCTCGTAAGTATAGGTAGGTATTATACAACCTATTACGATATAAATCCATGAATTTCTTCATTATTCTAACATAAAAATCATCTTCCTATCTCGAGTAAGGTCAAGCACTTTCTTTTGAGTTTGAAGACTTGAAATCTTGAGCACTCCTCCTTCCTCCAAGGTAAGTGACTCCTCAAAAACCTTACATGAGTATTGTTTCCTACTCCTTAGGTATATTCTAAGGTCAGGACTCATAGGACAGTGCTAGGAATCCATGAGTTCGTGTGATGATCTGGGATTAGGGTGGGACTATTTTTGAGTTAAGGATGGATGTGGTTATTTTGGTTGGACTTGTAGTGCGTATGTATTTTATTAAGGTGTTGTACAAAGAAGCGGGTGTTAGTGCACCCTATTACACCCCGTAAAATTTTTGGTTATTATTTAATGTTTGTATACTATGTTAAGGAAAGTACGGTTATTAGTCATAAGTGCGGAGAGAAACATGTACGATTGGAAATGCGAAAGGAATGTGAATATCATAACTAAGGGTCATGTTTAAACAACCATATCTTCCAATTCTTAATAGGTTAGGAGTCCTACAACCTATCAAATTAAAGGTATTTGAGTATCATTTTTAGAACATTAAACCGTTCATCAATTGGTGTTTGGAGTAAAAAGCTATATGCATTTTATTGTGGCATTGTCGAGCAGTGACGTGGCCACCACCCAAACCCCTTGATATTTGAGTTTTATATTATGTGATGAATTTCAACTTTTCTAGATTTGAGGTGCTTGCTTACCCTCTTCTATTCTCTCAAATTTTAAGCAATCAACTAAGGGAAAACAAGGAGAAAACTCGAGCACAACTCAACCACATACATGACAAGTTAAGAAGTTGGTTTCCATGTGTGCTAGGTGTGTTTGTGGAGCTCGTTTTGGATGTTATTTGGGAAGAACTTCCTTATTTTTAAGAGATGATTCTGCTGCATATATATATCCACCTTGAAGTAGAGATTAAATACAAGAGGAAAGGTAAGTATTTCACCCTCTTTAAACCCCTCAAATTGCAAGCGAAGGGGCTGAAAATTGGCAGCAAAGTGAGCTGCAGAGTGGACTATTTTAAGCTGAGTTTTCTCTCGTTTTTAAAGGATTTTGGAAGTTTTTTTGGCTAGAAATAGTACCTCATATTCAGGGGAAGGAGTATGAAATAATTTAGGTAATTATTCCTCTTATTTCCCCCCTCAAAACCTAATGGAAACAAGTAGAGAAAAAGGCTAAATATTGTTAATGTTGCCTTGTGAGTGGTTGTTGTACCTACTGTTGATATGACGTCTTAGATGGATATATTGTCTAGAAACAGCCTTGTCATTTGGTTGTAAACTCAAGTAATTGATGGGGATAAGTGTTGGTTGTTGAAGTGTATCGTCCCGCATGTCGTTACGAGGTGAACGGACTTAGGACTCTCGAAAAAAGCAAAAATTTGAGGAGAATTCATAAGAATTAAGCTAAGTGTTAAAAGATGGCTTTTGGGGGAGCTACAGTGTTTTGCAGGACCACTGCAGCGGTAGGTTTCCCGCTGAAGCGAGACCGTGGTGACGGTCGGAGTCCCGCCA
>JACEIK010004726.1:33947-50837 GCA_018107945.1 Datura stramonium
GTAAGTCTCTAGCCAATCCCTTCCCCCGTTCAATTGATCAATACCCTAGGATCATAGGTGGCTTTTAATGGTGTTTTCTAATTCTAAGAAACTCTAGGTTGATAGACTAGGGCTGGATCATGGGGAGTTAATTGGGTGTTTTGATTAGAAGTTTGAGGAGTATTGATCATTCACCGAGGTTTACTTTCTTCAAAACGTGGGTTACGTGGGAATTAGGACCTAGAACTAGGTGGAATCATGGTTTTACTTTTGAACGTTCCCTGAAGGGAAGGGTTTGAACTTCTAAGACCCTTATTCAAAGAGTAAATAATGAAATTACTGTATATTGTTGTTTTAGATTTTGAACTTTTCGAGGAGTTGAGAAAGGGTAAGGCTCCTGCAGAGTAGTTAACCTTCGCACCCAAAAACTGAGGTAAGTTATGGTTTAAGGGAAAAAGACCCTATTTAACGGAATATATGTTTGTTGCAATGATGATATGTGATTGGTCTGCAGACATTATCTATTATGAATCTTTACTATTGAATGAACTATAGAAGTAATATAGATATGATGTGGTATGTGAATTGTTATGAAATTGTGTTGAATGGTTAAGTGTAGTTCCTTTGCATTGCTATTGAGATGTTTGATGGTGTGTATTTATGCAAATGAAGGAATAGATTGTAAACTCCTGAGTGTTTAAAGAATTCACCCTGTATATTTAGTTGAATGAGAATGGTTAAGGATAGTAATAATATCCTAAGATGAGAGGCTTGTGCCCCAGGGGAGTATCCGGTTGAGCAATATTGGTGTAGTGGCTCCTGCCCGAGGGGAGCATCCAGACGAGCATATGAGTGGGAGCAGGTACCACGTCGGTGCAGTACATAGATTTCTAGAGTCCCCTGCAGGTCTGGACTAGAAGAGTTTAACACCCTCTAGCATGTGTGTACATTAATTTTGATGAAGTGTTTATGGTGATATGGCGGAGGTGTGAGCCTGACATGTTACCATTTGTTCTATTTTATGATATATGTGTAACTTGTGAATGTTTTAGAATGAGTATGTGCGAAGTGGTTGAGTGAAATTGATGATCCTGTAATTGTAATTGAAACAAGGAGAGTGGAAAAGATCCTAAGTGTGATACAAATTAATGATTATGGATGTTGAGTTGATCTTTTTTGTGATGAAATGCTTTAAACTACATGTTTGATGAGTTGTAATTAATTTGTGTCAAAACTTGTCCTATAACTAAATGAATAGAATATATGAACTGCTGAAAACTGTGAACTGATGAAGGTGCAACTAAGTCAAGCTACTGCCTCGAGCAATGTCGCTGCAGCGAAAGTTATTCTGCTGCGATGAGACCGCTGTAGCAGTCAAGTGACCACTGCAGCGAAAGGCCCAATCCAGTGAGCAGGTCAGTTGTCACCTGTGTAGGGCTAGTGTACTTGGAATGTTAGTTTACTTACGTGTGATATTGGGGATTGGTTTTATATTGTTGCTGCCATTCTTATATGTTATTATGTAAGATTGGCCAATGATGCCTACCAGTTCCATATTTTATACTGACCCTATTCCTAGACTTCTTTACTAAGTGCAGAATACGATCCAGTATGCTCCTCTTGTCCCCATCTACAAACAGCTGCGGTTCCACTAAAAGGTGAGCGATGCAGAATGGGTTGATTCACTCCTCCTTCAAAGATGTCTCTCCTCCGGACATTGTAGCTTCTTTTTTTTAGTTTACCTATTCCTAGACTTGTAGTTAGATGTTGAAGTGCGACTTTCAGATCTTGGGAAGTTTTGCTGTTTTGGTTTAGTTGGTTATTATAAATTTCCAGATATTTCATTTCCTTTTAGTTTGTTACAAATGTTACTTCTTCTTGAAATGGTTGTTGACGGGATAGTTGTTGCGAAGCGTTGGTTCACCCACTGGGGGTAGGTCTGGTTGCTTAGTAAATTCGTGAAAGAGTGATGTCTCCCAAGAGCACGCAAGTACATGTCGTTGTCAAGTAATATAGGACTAGAAGTCCCGATTATCGATCCCTCAGAGACTTGTTAGTTTAATCGTTTAAGGTTATTTCTTATTTCGCTATACTATCAAACGGTTGAATTGGGGAATTCTTTGGATAATTAAACTACTAAAAACTTTAAATATAAAATTAACTAAAGACTACTGCAAACTTGTTTTTACTTCAGATGATGATGAAAATATAGGGAAATGGCACTTTTAGTTTTAGGTTGAGTTTTCAAGACGTGATTCACTAGAATGATTCTTCCCATGGTTGTTAGTTGAAAAGTTGCTATCTCATTTCTTGCCACTCTCCCGAGCATCTAAGAACTATCTCATGAACCCTAACACATATCCCTGTGGTAGCAAGAGAAACATGAAATGATGGTTATGCCTACTTGTATTTCAACTAAACAGGGTTGAAGGGTATATCCCTATNTCCCTATCCTCAAAAACTTCTATCCTCTCACCAATGAGTTCAAGGGTCTTTGAATTCCTGTTTTATATTTACCTTTAACCCTTTCGGTTCCCTTTCCCAAGTTCAACCAAATGCCAACAGATTTACTCACAATTTTACCAGGCTAATGAATTAGAAATTAAAACAAGTAAATATAAACAACCATTAATGAAGAATCAAAACTAGCATAAAATCAGTCTATCAAACATCAACCATCCACCATGGACAAAACCCTAGAGTATGAGTTTAGCCACTAATAGAAAAGTGGAAAAACAAAGACTTAATCATCATCATTCAAAGTAATACAAAGAAAAAAGGAAGAAACCTGGTGTAAAACTTGTCTCCTCTTCCAAACGGCTTACAACCCTCAGCAAATGATATAAGTAATGTAAAATTGATCCAAAGATACTCAACAAACGGAATAAAAGCTATATATATAGTTGAAAACCTTCAAATGAAGCTTCTGAACTCCAATACTTAGCTTTAAAATCAGCAATTTCTGCTCTAGAATAGGCCTAGTGCACCGCCCAGTGTATAACCCTATGTTGGGCTCAAGTTTCCTCCAAAGTTTAGCTTTGGGCGCCCAGCCCCATCGATAGCACCAAGGAGTTAGCAAAATGTTTACTCTTCTAGATCATCCAGGTGGCCCGTGCCACTCATAGCCCCTGAGTGTTAGTCAAATTACTTGGTTGTAGGACCTCTTGGCGCCCAGCTAGAATTTTGGGAAATTTCTCTAAGTCTGGAATGCTTTAGGGTTCCGCGCCTCTCACCTCACTAAGATGTTCAAGGAAACATCTATAATGTTTGGGACTTGGTGGTAGGCTCAAGTCATAGCCCTAGATATGATGCACATTTCTTTGATGTTTGGGACTTGGCACCCGACGCCAGCCATAGCCCCAGGTCCTTCTTCTCAACTTCTCAAATCTTCACACTTTGAGCTAATTTGTGTCTTTTTCCTTAGTTTCCTTCTCAAAACATCTCAAATCATTTTTAGCATAAAACACACACAAACACATGAATTTATGCATTTCATAAGGATTATAAACTCAAAACAAGGTAAAAGTAGGCAAAAACAAGGCAAATGGGCATAGAAATATGCCCAACATCACCACCCCACACATAAACTAGTGTTCATCCTTGAGCAATCCTTAATATACACATAAACTCATCTTTTACCACCACACTTGGTACCTTTATCAATTCATACTCAACCAAGTAGCATAGAGCATAAATCATGTGGTCCATCACCATACAACAATTCACATCAAGCACATATAAAGGTTTCACAATCAAGACCACACAACCTCTATAATTGACTTATTCTTTCAAAACACAGGGCTAAATGACTAAGTATGAAGCATGCAACAATAGTACACCAACTTAGACATCTTGTTCCCCGCAATTTTAGTGATGTTCCTCTCTCATATTGTCAATGCAAACATATGGAACATAGAAAGCAAGGCACCCTCATGCTTACAAATGATGTAATGCACATATGTCACATACCATAAGCTTTCCCTTCATGTATATTTAGACTACTTGGTTGTTTCAAGAGATTTGGATCACGAGGAGTTTTTTTTATTGTAATGTCGGCTAAGGGATGGGTAGGGATGATATTTCTTTTATAGTAACTACAACCCTAAGTAATTTTAAGACATTATTTATTTTTCTTGTCCACCACCTTTTCCTTGATGTTCACCCTTCACTAACTCACCTTTTTTCTTTTCTTTTCATGCTCCTTTTTCATTACTTGACTGTTAGTTTCTTATTATAGAATCAATAAGGATTTTGTAATTAAAGCTCTATCTTTCATTATCCTAATAGCAAGTAAATAATGCAATTTTATGGGCACCCTTTTTTCCTATTTTTCTCCTCTTACAACAATTTTTTCTTTCTCCCTTAACATTATACTTCAGTGGACCTTCACTTTCAAGTCTCGAAGCGCATAAGACTACTTTGGATCAATAAGTTTGAGGTCTCACATAAAGAGGGATTAAACTATTTTGTGGCTATGAAAGAACAAGGCTTAAGGCTCAAAAGCGGTTAACTAGGGACATCGTTCAGGAAGGTAAAACAAACATAGAAAAACATGGCTTTTTCAAAGAAATTCCTTGATCATCTACTGACTCCCTAACAACTAGCTACCCTGCGTACACTAAGGCAAGTTCTAGATGCTACAATATGTACAAAAAAGATAATTTAGCACACCCCTCATGGCAATCAAGAATCTAGTCGGCTTCCTACAGCTACACATTCACACAATCATATTGAATGACATTTTTTATTATTAAGCCCTTAAAATCATTTTGAGTCAAATTAAAGAGATATGTGTCTCTCTCATGGATTCCTCACTTATACATTCAAGATGAGCATTCTATTGACTCTAGCATAGGAGCTAAGCAGAATATCAACAAGCGCAAAACTGAATGACATATGACTTAGTCCTAAAAAATAAAAAGAAATATGATGAATTTCCTTTAAGAAGGTTGTCATCCATCTATCATAGGGAAGGGTCACTACTCTAAGATGAAAACGACTCCTAAAAAACAAAAAACCTACCTGGTCCAAAGGACTCCCCTTCGAAAAAAACTGAGTTGATAAGAAAAATCGAAGGGTGGGTGAGATATGCCAATTTTCAAAAATTTTCAAACAAAACATAAATACATATCTTTGACCAAAAACATTTAGACTCTAAAATTTAACTAACAAAAACTAATAAACTCTAACAATCTCAATTACCAGAGACAAACAGAATATCCAACATCACAAGGCATCCAAGTCAACAACATCATCAATACTAACTATTATAAATCAGGCCTAACAAATCATAGAGCTACTACTATATGGACTAACAACTCAAGCTACAACTACGAATTTAGCAATGATAAAATAAACAAGAACTCTTTCCTCCATCCCACACTTAAGCAGTGTATTGTCCCTAGTGCACAAGCAAATATAACAAGTTGGCAGAGAGAAAGAACTTCCTAGGTTACTAAGCACAATTGCCGTCATCATCATCAGGATTGTAATCCTGATCCTTATCATCATCATCATCGCCATCAACCTGCATGGTGCCCTTAGTAGCATCATCCTTCTCATCCATGTCCAAATCATCAACTCCGTCCGTCAGCAATGTTGCCTCATCATCATCCAAAGGCTTCTTAAAGGTTGGGCCTAATCGGCACATCAACATAGCACTCTCTGTGAGTGGGCACCTCTCCTAGAGGGCTGACATCTCCTCGTCTATTGCAGGTCAACCTTAGGACCTCTGCTGCAAATCTAGCATCCCAAATATGCGTTCTTGCCAGCTTTCAGCATGAGCATGACGATCAGCTATAGTGAGAAGTGGAGCTGTGATAGTTTTGAATAAGTTAGTTGTATGCTCATACTATGGATCGACTTCGGGTCCGTTGGGGTTCTCGTCCCTTGTCTATGATCCGGGACTCTGTTCGGGTCGTGACACTGAGGCTGAGGAAAGCTAACTCCCGAAATCTAATTAGCGGCGGGATTGGGTATCAAATCCTGTATCATGAAATGATACAACATATAGTATACGTTCAGTACGTGGAACGTACCGAGTATACAAGGTAAGTAAAACCGCTTATGTAAGTAAAATCATTAAATCATGCATTATATAAAATATAATCAAGATAAGATTCTCAGAGTAGGGATTGCATGCTATTTTACAAAATCATGATTTGAGCATATCTGAACGTCATAACTGAATTGAATGACCCAAAGTTGAAAATTGATAATCATAAGTAAAACTGAACATTGGGTCAAACCTGCTGAAGACATAATATCATGACTGATGTACATGCATAACTGAAATCATGAGGAGCAATGGGACACTTGTCATATAATCGACATTACTACGATAGAGCTTATGTGATCCCAACTATCACACTCAAGTGGGCAGAGCCGTCCAAAGCCTTATCAGGGCTAAGGACACTACCATGATATCGATATAAAGTTCAAGGCCTCTTAGGGGCGGGAGAAGCTCCAAGGAAGGTCCCAAAGTACATAATAAACCTACGTTGGCGCATAGTTCTGAGGCACAAGGTTGACTGACCCTTAGCCTACTCGGTGCTCGACACTAATCCCAAAAACATGTATATGTTCTCCATCATTTTTCAACAAAGCTGACTGTCATCTAATGACGAAGCTGAATAACAACATACATGCAAAATCTTAAATTATAACATGAGGAGCCTTGGCTTAAACCATACCAGAAGCTGAAAATAATGGGAGTCTTGACTCCAAAACCATGTGTTAAGCTAATTCATAAAATCATAAAACATACTTCATCATATGGGCTTGCCCAATACCTTAACATACTTGAAATCAACTTGATTCACTTTGAAAACATGAACATAATATGGGTATATCGAAAACATACTTTATTCATTAGCATGCCATAATAATTAAACATATATCTCATGGATCTCATCTTTCATGACATTCATGGATGGGCATCATAGTTTAGAAAACTTAAAAACACAATTTATAATTTAAAACATTATAAAATCTGCGCATTAATCACAATTCATCATTTAAAACATGTTTGGATCATACCCATGAATAAAACATAAGAATTCATGCATTAAGTAAGAACCCCATGGAATCATCAATTAGAACATCATGATTTGAGAGGACTTTGGGCATGGGTGCAAACAATTACACCCATTCATATCCTTACATACATGAAGGGATCTGATTCTCAAACTTCCTTGATAGACCAAAGAGAATTGAGGAAGAACTTGTAGAAAACTAGACTTGATCACCTCTCAAAACCCCTAAGTTTGCATGCATGAATTAGGATAGTCTTAGAATGACATACCCCCTCTTAAAACACTCTATTTTGAGTTTAAAACGATGTAGTTTAGGACCCTAGGGCTTAGGAATGACGAAAATACCCTTAATAAATTTCTCGAAAAAACTGCTCTGCCAATGACAACGAGCATCAGAACGACCGTAACTGGCTCCAACGGTCCGTTACACCCCTCGTTCTTACACCCTGAATACTAGACCCCAAACCTGATACCATAAGGGCGTTTACCAAAAAAAAACTGATACCACAACAGGTTCGAGTTGTACCTAGCTCCAATGACTCGTGGTAACCATTCATTGACACCACTACCCATCTCTTGGACTTCCTCCCAAGGGTCACTTACAACATATTGCTCCTAATGATGAGTCGTCACGTGACTCGTTACTTCTTCCCTGAACTAGACCAACCTCGCAACTGCTCACATCCAATGATGTCACGACCCAAAAAAAGGCCCGGATCACAACACGGGACAAGGAGCCCCGAGAGACTCCAAGTCGACCCATGGCATGAACATACATCCAACTTAATTAATAGAATTGCAAACTCAACAAGATAAACTTAGCAGATTTCTAAATTAAACATAACAACAGAACATAATATGGGTATATCGAAATCATACTTTATTCATTAGCATGCCATAATAATTAAACATATATCTCATGGATCTCATCTTTCATGAATATTCATGGATGGGCATCATAGTTTAGAAAACTTGAAAACACAATTAATAATTTAAAACATTATAAAATCTGCCCATTAATCACAATTCATCATTTAAAACATGCTTGGATCATACCCATGAATAAAACATAAGAATTCATGCATTGAGTAAGAACCCCATGGAATCATCAATTAGAACATCATGATTTGAGAGGGAATTGGGCATGGGTGCAAACAATTACACCCATTCATAGCCTTACATACCTGAAGGGATCTAATTCTCACACTTCTTTGATAGCCCAAAGAGAATTGAGGAAGAACTTGTAGAAAACTAGACTTGATCACCTCTCAAAACCCCTAAGCTTGCATGCATGAATTAGGATAGTCTTAGAATGACATACCCCCTCTTAAAACACTCTATTTTGAGTTTAAAACGATGTAGTTTAGGATACAAGGGCTTAGGAATGATGAAAATACCCTTAATAAATTTCCCGAAAAAACTGCTCTGCCAATGACAATGAGCATCAGAACGACCGTAACTGGCTCCAATGGTCCGTTACACCCCTCGTTCTTACACCCTAAACACTGGACCCCAAACCTGATACCACAACAGGTTCGAGTTGTACCTAGCTCCAATGACTCGTGGTAACCATTCATTGACACCACTACCCATCTCCCGGGATTCCTCCCAACGGTCACTTACAATGACTAGTTGCTCTTAATGATGAGTCGTCATGTGACTCGTTACTTCTTCCCTGAACCAGACCAACCTCACAACTGCTCACATCCAATTATGCCACGACCCAAATAAAGGCCCGGATCGCAACACGGGACAAGGAGCTCTGAGAGACTCCAAGTCGACCCATGACATGAACATACATCCAACTCAATTAATAGAATTGAAAACTCAACAAGATAAACTTAGCGGATGTCTAAATTAAACATAACAACAGAACACACAATCTAAAGCTGAATATATCCTTTGTCTAAAAAGCCCCTAAACATGTTGAGTTGATGGGACAAGACCCCAACTAACTCAACAATGCTGAAACTAAAAAAATACGTGATGAAAGTCTGAAAAAAATCTAGTCCTCAGGAGATGAGGACTCACCAACAACGTAGATGCTAACTCCGAAGACTGACTATGAACAGGCTGGGCCGGAGAGATGGATCTTGTATCATGAAATGGTATAGAATAGAGAGTATGCGGTCAGTACGTGGAATGTACCGAGTATGCAGGTAAGTAAAACCTCTTATATAAGTAAAATCATTTAAAACCTGCATATAATAAATATAATGAAAACAAGAATCTGAGGATAGGGCTTTGCGTGCCATTTTATGAAATCATGATCCAAACATATCCGAACAACACCTGTAAATCAAATGACCCAAAGCTGAAATTTAATAATCATAAGAAGGCCGAACATTGGGTCAAACCTGTTTTAGAACATATGTAAATATATATATATATATCAAGAATGATAAACATGCATAATGGAAATCATGAGGAACAATGGGAGACTCTTCTTTTAACAGAAATACCACGATACAGCTTATGTGGTTCCAACTATTACAATCAAGTGGGTAGAGCCATCCAAAATATTGTCAGGGTTAGAGACGATACCATGATATCGATATCAAGTCGAGGCCCAATCGGAGCAGGGGATAACTCACAAGGGAGGTCCCAAAGTAGTGTGTGTGTGTATATATATATATATAATAACCTATGTTGGCGCGTTGTTTTGAGGCATGGGGTGATCGACCATTAGCCTGCTCGGTGCTAGACACTACTACCAAAAACATGCATATGCTCTACATCATTTTTAAACGAATCTCAACATCGTCTATTGACGAAGCTCAATAATCAAATACATCTCAAAGCTGAAATTACACATATGAGAAGCTTTAACTCAAAACATACCACAAGTTAAAAATAATTGGGAATTTTAATCGCAAAAACCATGTGGTAAGCTTAATTCACGAAAACATGAGTCATGCTCGAAGACATGGGCATTGCCCAATACTTTAACATGCTTGAAAATACTCAATTCACTTAAAAAAACATGTTTATAAATATGGGTAACTCGAAATAATGCTTTTCTTCAATAATATCTCATTACACTAGAACATTCATCATAAATCTCACCTTTCATGGATTTCTCATCAATGGAATTTTTAATCTATAAAACTAGAAACATGATTTTTAATTGAAAACAATAATAAATTTTCCCATAAATCATAACTCATTTGTAGAAACATATTTAGATCATACCCATGCAAAGAATTAGGAAATTCATGCATTTGGGTTAAACCCCATAGATTAGACATAGGAATTCATGATTTGAAGAGGGACCGGGCATGGGTGTGAAAGGGTTCACCCATTCATATCCCTACATACCTGCTGGTAGCTGATTCTTACACTTCTTTGATAGCCCGAGAAGAAATTGAAGAGAAATTGAAGAAAACTAAGCTTGATCACCCTCTCTCACCTTCTACCGTGCGTGCTTGAATGAATAAGGCCTAAAATGAACTTAACCCCTTTAAAAGTCATCATTCATAACTCAAAATGATGTAGTTTAGGCCTTAGGAACTTAGGAATTATGAAATAGCCCTTACTAAATTCACAGAAAATAACTTTTAGACGGTCTTAACAAGGGACCTAACGACTCGTCGTCTATGACCACGACTCGTAGCATGATCCGTGAAGTACACTGCTAGTCAAGTCTTCTGGGATCGTAATGGAAGACCTCACGATTCGTCACTGGTGACCACAACTCGTGGTCACCACTCATTAGATACACTGCCCCTGATTCTTACCTTGCTTCATTCTGTTGCTCATGACCCTCCCCACGAACCGTGGTGACTGCCCACGACTCGTGGGTGCTTTCCGTTAGGCACGCTGCCCTCTTCCTTCTCTTTTCTTACTCACCTCACTCCACGAATAACCTAACGAGTCGTGGGGCCTGACCACGACTCATGGACACGTACGTGGGGATCCCAAATTCTCAAATTTCAAATTCATCCCCTGGGCCTCCCCACGAGTCACATCACGACTCGTGGGCTTCTCTCACGGGTCACCTCACGACTCATCCTGATGCCTGGTGCCAGATTTTAACTTTTCTCTGTTTCAACTCCCGAGTCTGATCTTTGGGTTTCTAGGGTATGACAATATCTCCCCCTTGGGAACATTCATCCTCGAATGTTGGAAAACACACAGAAAGACAGAGAAATGCAATTATCATATTCAAATACTGATCATTTAAGTCGGAAAACTGACGGAATGACTACCTCTGATTCAAACTACATAGCTGAACTGAATTCACAAATCATACATACATCCAGATACATAAAAGAAACTTGGACACATGAACTGAACATGACAACTAAATAGAGACTGAGAGCAAAACTGATACCTCAAGCGAAACTGAGCCGATAAAGAATAAATGTGGGTATCTAGCCATCATATCCACTTTGGCATCCCACGTAGCTCCTTCAACATGTTTATTCCTCCATAATACTTTAACTGAAGCTACTTCCTTGTTCCTTAGCCTTCGAACCTGATGATCCAGTATTTCTATCAAAACCTCCTCATAACTAAGGCTATCCTTTACAACAACACTATCCATCGGGACAACTAGAGCTGGATCACTCAAATATTTCTTCAAGAGCGATACATGGAACAATGGATGTACAGAAGATAATTTCGAGGGAAACTCCAATTCATAAGCCACCCTTGCCAACCCGTTTCACAATCCGGTAGGGCCAACGAGGGCTGAGTTTTCCTTTGCTTCCAAACCGCGTCACTCCCTTCATGGGAGATACTTCAGAAATACCCAATCATCCACCTCAAACTCTAATTCTCTCCTTATCACATAGGCATGTGACTTTTGGCTACTTCGAGTTGTTCATATCCTGTATGAGTTGAACCTTCTCCATAGCCTCATGGACCGAATCTGGTCCTATCATCGCAGTTCACCAACCAATGGGCGATCTACATCTCCTCCCATAGAGAGCCTCAAATGGAGCTTCCCGAATGCTGGAACGGTAGCTATTATGTATGCAAACTCGATAAGAGGCAAATGATCATCCCAACTACCTTTGGAGTCCATCACGCATGCTTTCAACATGTCTTTGAGAGTCTGAATTTTCCGCTCCGCTTGGCCATCCGCTTGCGGGTGAAATGCTATGCTGAGCTTAACCTGAGTACCAAGTCCTTTTTGAAAAGACCTCCAAAACCGAGAGGAAATTGGGTATCTCCGTCTGACATGATTTTCAAGGACACCCCATGAAACCGAACTAGCTCTCAAATTAGCAACACCCGAAACACACCAGCTACCCTGATATTGAAGTATAGCATCTCCCCCTTTAGAGACGACCTCTACCTTCTGCTCCTAAACCACTTCCTCCAACTTCACCAATCTAGAGTCCTCGTCTTGCCTAGCTTTTACAATAGTCACTGAGGACGGTTCTGATCCATTCTGAATAACACCACTATCAGTCGAGTCAACCAAATGAACTCCTCAAATTTTTTCTAAAGTTTTAAAGTCCCGAACCACTGAGTTCTCATCCTTTATGTTTAAGATCATGCCAAATACATAATACGCTCGAATCCATCCGAGCTCCTCAGGTCACAACCCAAACATGCAATCCTATCATGAAACTCATTCAGGACCGATTGGAACCCTCAAGTTATCCATATAAGGTTGTTTGACCCTAGGTTGACCATGGTCACACCTAGCTTCCTCAAAAATCATAAATTCAATCAAAGGTTCAACTCACCTCGAATCACCTAGAAATCCATGCAAACCACCTAACTAGATCATAAACCATCATCCAGAACCAACGAAACTTTCAGAATCTAAATTCAAGCTCGACAACCTGGAATGTTGACTCTAGTCAACCCTCCAAACTTCAAACCCTTCAAAAATTAAAAGTTCCACCCAATCTTCATTAAGTCATCTCGGGAACGATATCATCCGCCTCCACAAATCATGAATAATAGAATGAAGATACAGAAAGATTCAACCTAGGAAAATGGATCGAAAATCACAAAATGACCATGTGGGTTGTTACACTTTCAGGCTTGGCTAATAACTGTGCTTCCTGAATCTTTACATAGCCGACACCTATGGCGGGGATAGAGAGTTATCCTGAATGCACACATCACCATCTTTTCCATCATGGGGAATATCCATAGGGTTTAGAGTAAGGGAATCATGAGCATGAATTATTTAGAAAATCTATGTTGGGCATATACCTGATATAGCATGATCTTATGAGTTGATCACATACAATACGAGGGTCATGACATACCACTGAATGGGTAATACTGGGATCGCTGTCAGATGAGGTTGCCTATCATCTTAGGGTTCTGAACGTAAGTATAAGTCAAGCGTAGCATCGAGTGATACGTAAGGGAAGATCTAAAGGAGAAAAGGTTGACTACTCCTAGATACTACCTATGGAACTTCCTTTACTAGAAAACTCGAGACCTAACTTGGCCCTTCACTTACCATTTCCTACCCTCCCACGAAATATAACTCATCTTAAAATACACAAAGGAATTTGTACCTCTTACAGTAGTTTTCACAACCAACCATCATGGTAGGTTCGAGGGGAAAGATTATGACATACCTTGGGACTACATCTGAGGCTGACTACCACTGGCTCTTGGTAACATGTGTTGCTGGGGTAGGCGATTTGCTGGAGTTGCTGGTCTGGTGATTGGCATACTGGCTATACCCTCCCTGGCTTGATCAAAGGGCAATTCCTGCACATGTGCCCGACCTCCCTACATCTGTAACAAGCGTCCGAACCTGTCAAACACCGTCCTATGTGTGTTCTACCATATTTTGGGCAGGCTGACTGACTAGATGGAACTACTGGAGGGGGTTTCATGGCACGACCTTTCTGGCCATCTTGCTTGGTCGTGGGACAATCCCTGTGCTTATTCCTGGAATGACCACAATAGAAGCATATAGCTGAACCCACCAAGCACCTTCCTAGGTGATGCTTCTTGCAACGCCTGCAAAGTTGATAAGTAATTTCTCTCACTTGGGGCTTGTACCCACGAGCTTGAGCTGGTGACTTCTGGTGGGGTTGAGGGTGACTTCCAGTGCTTGACCCTTGCTAGGAGCTCCCCAAGTCCTCGGTCCTGGGCCTTTTTCTCCTTCTCTTTTCCCCCTTACGCTCTCCACCCAAAACCGAATCACCATACTTAGGTGGGCTCCTCTTTATGAGTTCTTGAACCTTAGTAGTCGCTGTCTCTACGGTAGGGTTCATAGGTGCGATAGTTTGTTGGTTAGGCTGGGTAATCATGGCCCGTATCAACACTCGGACTGCCGCCCTGAGTTCTTCATCCATAACTTGCCCGAACATTGGACTCATTAAGGTTGGTGGGGCTAGTTGACTACCGCTATTGTTCTGAGACAACATGTTTCTGCACACGCATATATCCTGAGTTAGAGGAAGGGAGAGAGTCGAACTCATGGCACGAAATAGAGTCATCAAAGAAGGGGACATTTCCTAAATGTCTCGTAGCCTCTTCGTCATAAGTGTGGCGCGCTTCAAACCCATGAAAAAGACTCTACTCAACACGAATTTTAGACACCCTAGGACACTTCAAACCTATGGCTCTGATACCAAGTTTTTCATGACCCGAACGGAGGCCCGGATCGCAACACAGAACAAGGAACCCCAAGAGACTCCAAGTCGACTCATGGCATGAACATACATCTAACTCAATTAATAGAAATGAAAACTCAATAAGATAAACTTAGCGGATGTCTAAATTAAACATAACAACAGAACACACAATCTGAAGCTGAATACATCCTTTGTCTGAAAAGCCTCTAAACATGACGAGTTGATGGGACTCTCCCCAACTAACTCAATGATGCTAAAAGTAAAAAAAATAAATGAAGTAACAAAAGAAAATCTAGTCCTCGGGAGATGAGGACTCACCAACAATGTAGATGCTAACTCCGAAGACTGGCTATGAATGGGCTGGGCCTGAGAGCTGGATCCTATATCATGAAATAATACAGCATAGAGTATGCGGCCAGTACGTACAATGTACCGAGTATGTAGGGTAAGTAAAACCGCCTATATAAGTAAAATCAATTAAAACATACATATAATAAATATAATGAAAACAAGAATCTGAGGATAGGGCTTCGCATGCCATTTTCAGAAATCATTATCCAAACATATCCGAACTACACCTCAAAATCAAATGACCCAAAGCTGAAATTTAATAATCATAAGAAGGTCGAACAATGGGTCAGACTTGTTTTAGAACATATGTAAATATATATATATATCTATCTACAAAATCTTACTTACCACTTCCATTGTCCAATTTTGTCGNATATATATACCAAGAATGATAAACATACATAATTGAAATCATGAGGAACAATGGAAGACTCGTCTTTTAACCGACATACCACGATAGAGCTTACATGGTCCCAACTATTACACTCAAGTGGGTAGACCTGTCCAAAACATGTCAGGGCTAGGGATGATACCATCATATCGATATCAAGCTCGAGGCCAAATCGGGCAGGGGATAGCTCACAAGGGAGGTCCAAAAGTAGTATATATATATATAAGTAATAACCTACGTTGGCGCGTAGTTATGAGGCATAGGGTGATTAACCCTTAGCCTTCTCGGTGCTAGACACTACTCCCAAAAACATGCATATGCTCTACATCATTTTTTTAGCAAAGCTCAATATCGTCTATTGATGAAGCTCAATAATCAAACACATCTCAAAGCTGAAATTACACATATGAGAAGCTTTAACTCAAAACATACCACAAGTTGAAAATAATCGGGAGTTTTAACCTCCAAAACCATGCGGTAAGCTTAATTCGCAAAAACATGAGTCATGCTCGAAGACATGGGCATTGCCTAATACTTTAACATGCTTGAAAATACTCAATTCACTTCAAAAAAACATGATTATAAACATGGGTAACTCAAAATCATGCTTTTCTTCAATAATATCTCATTACACCAGAACATTCATCATAAATCTCATCTTTCATGGATTTCTCATCAATGGGATTTTTAATTTATAAAACTAGAAACATGATTTTTAATTGAAAATAATATGAAATTTGCCCATAAATCGTAACTCATTTGTAGAAACATATTTAGATCATACCCATGCAAAAAATTAGGAAATTCATGCATTTGGGTTAAACCCCATAGATTAGACATAGGAATTCGTGATTTAAAGAGGGATTGGGCATGGGTGTGAAAGGGTTCACCCATTCATATCCCTACATACTTGCTGGTAGATGATTCTTACACTTCTTTGATAGCCCAAGAAGAAATTGAAGAGAAATTGAAGAACACTAAGCTTGATCACCCTCTCTCACCTTCTTCCTTGCATGCATGANCTTGTAATTACATCATGTAATTACCTGCAATTCTCACTTCCCCCTAGAAATTGGAGAGTGTAATTACACCCTCCCAATTACACTCAATTCCCTGTTGACCATATAATTACCTGGCCAAACAAACATGTCAAACCGTGTAATTACACTCAAATCCAATTATTAGGTGGCTTTCCAAACAGGCTCTCAGTAGGCTTGGGCATGTGATTTGCAATTATGATTTTAAATAAATGTTTGGATATTTAATTTAGGTTTATGATGTCAAATCATAAATTCTTTAAAACAATTAGATTTGAGATTTCAAAGTATGATTTAAATTTTTTAAAAATATAAAATTTGATCTGTGAATTTTTTTTTTTATTAAAGACTTAATACCAAAATAATCCCCTAAACTTGATACGTATTTTAAGATAGACACCAAACTTAATACGTGATTAGATACTTGAACTTGACAGAAGTATATCTTTTGCACACTTTAGGTTGACATGATAACTTGTGTGTCTTACACACTTCCCTTTAAGAGAGTGAACTTCTATTTCATTTAGATACAT
>JACEIK010004726.1:53287-71920 GCA_018107945.1 Datura stramonium
ATATCTAAATAGTATGTTCAACTAAAAATTTAACTTAAAAATTAATCTAATGAAGTCGGTAAAGGGCTGGTGATTTTCATTCCCTGGAACATATGGTTAGAATAAAATACTTTATTTTTTCAAAGAATTTAGTTCTAATCTGTACTTTGGCGGTAATCAGCAATTTCTCATTATTTCATGATTTCATCTGCCAGCTACAGTAACAGCAACACCTTACAGAACAGAAAAGGACCAATAATCAGCCAACAAAGAAAAGAAAACATCATTTTTTCCTCTCACTCTCCTCCTCTTCTGCTGCTGCTTCTTCTTCTTCTTTCTTATGGCCTTTAAGCCATACCTTCAAGCTTTTGCCGCAGAATTTTCAGCTTTAAATTATTTTAATTTTCCTAGTTAAAGTACTTTAATCCCACTTCCTTTTTTTCCTTTAATCTTCTGGTCATTTTAGTTGGCTAGCAAGCTCAAATTTGCATCTTATCTGCCACTGGGAACTGCAGGTTATCTGTTTTTCTCTTTTATACAAGCACTTGACTTTTTTAGTCTGTTTTTTGTTTTTTGGGTATTTTCTTATTTGCATTTTTTGTTTTTTATTTCAAGAATTGGGTCTACTTTAGTTCAAAATGCAAGCTTTAGTACTTCTTTTTTCACTGGTTAGAGCTTAGTGTGGCGATTTGTTACATGGGGTTCTTGGTTATGTTTGGAAATCTTGATTATTTTTACTGACTGATAATTATAGGGAATTTTTTAGTACTACAATCTTGATTGCAATAGTAATCTGTGTACAATTTGTTGGAGATCTTTTAGAGTTTCTGTTTCTATGTATTTTGATACATTAGGCTCTTGCAATGTGTATAACTGACCTTTCCTAGATCTTTTAGAGTTTCTGTTTCTATGTATTTTGATACATTAGGCTCTTGCCATGTGTATAACTGACCTTTCCTAATTTATAATTTTTGTTGATTTCTCTACTGAAATGGGGATGGTTGTGTTGATTTCTTTTGTGGATATCACAGCAAGGCTATTTTCTGCAGTTCAACATAGTACAGAAATTTTATGATTTTTCTTTCAAAGTGATGCTTTCTGTAGAAAAAGACTTAAATCTTTGTGGATAGTTTGATGCTTTTGCAAGTATCTTCTTTTTTGTAGCTTTTCAAGATTCTTTGTTATAATTTACTGCTGACGCTAGAGTTTGTTCCATTTGCATTCTAACATTTGAGGGTTGTGTAGTTGGTTAGCGTTCTGCTCATTCAATAAGCCAATCTCTTGGTAGTCTTCTTTTCATTTTCAGGAGTATTAGTTCCTCCAGTAGTCCTAGTTGGCGGTATTAGTTAAAGACGCAGCAATTGATCACCTTACGGGGCTCGAGCTCTCACATATCTGTATCAAACGGCTATCACTTATTCTTTTAGATTAGTGGCAGAATGTAACTTGCAAGTAAAGACAATTGGGACCTTTTGAGAAATGCACTGTTCAGCTCCCAGATTGAAGCTGAAAATTATCTTTGGTTTGACATTTGGAAATCCATGCTAATCTCATCTCATGTTGAGAGATAACTTTAGGAGTTCGTTAGGGGTAAAGTAGTCATAAATCATCTCGAGTATCTAGATAGACAGGTTGCAGATTTATCATGTATACTCATCCAACTCTACTATGTCAAATAACAGATTGGAGAAATTACCATGCACTTCTAAATTGTTCCTGATGCATATGCACCTTCTTTTATAGATAATTGATTTCCTTATTGTTTCCCCTAATGGAAAGAAATTTTTGAACTTTGTCTTCATGAAAGATCCTCCTTTTTCAGTTGTGGGCATCGATCGAAATAATGCTTTAGTTCTTTTATGCAAGATCAACAACATTTTTGTGCAGACAAAGCATTTCTCTACTCTATTAAGCTTGGGCTGGTAATGATGTGCGTCACACAAAATAGTGGACCTTCTCCTCCAAATCATCTCCTTTTTCACAATGTCCCCTTCCATTACATTAATTTTACTTCTTCTGATATCCTTAAATCAACCCAAAAGCTATTTCAAGAGGTGAATATTTCCCAAGACTATATAAGGAGACAACAACAACCCCATTCCCTCAACTAATGTGGGATACTCTGACATTCCCCCACACCCAGGGTTGGATAAGTGGAGCTTGGATGCCATAACATGGAGGCTCTACAATTAGGAAACACAACAATAAGGATGAGTCTGACTTTGATATCACCTTATGGAAATCCTAACTCAACCAAAACTTAGCTCTAAAAAAACAAATAGGAGCAACACTAGAAGGACCACCATGGAGGAGGAGGATTCTTGCAAAATACAATGGTTAATGAGCATGAGTTGTTTTTTTGACAATGTTATAGCTGCAAATGGATTGTGCATGTGGAGAGGGAATCATGAGGGGAGTGAAGAAGTTCTCAAGATTCATTTGGTTCGCAGTTAAGCATCACAACAAAGGTGTGGTAACCTTGAAGGAAGAATTCCCCAACCTTTTTCTCATAAGCATGCCACATTGACTTCCATATGGTCCTTGTATCACCTCCATTGAGCAGGTAGTTATAGTAGTATGACTTCATCAAAAAAGACTAGCTGCTTACTCATTTCCACCTACCTCACAACTGCTACATTGATGGAATAACGGCAGAAAGAGGAACAGGAAAGCACAGTGGTGGAAGACTATCTCGACATGCATATGGTGGACATTGTGGAGGGAAAGAAACACTAGATGTTTTGAAGATAATGCAAACACTATCCAACAGATCAAGTTTAATTGTATACTTTTGTTCTCGTTTTCGGTTTAAGGAGGAGCTTTTAAATGATGCAGAATCAATTTATTGCATCTTAGAATCCCTAGAAGATTAGAAAGGGATTCCTTTTTTAGTTTTTTTCTCAGCATGTAGTTACTTCAGCACTTATTTAGTGCTGCTTTTATAATACAATTAACTCTCTTTGAAAAAACAAAACATACATTACAACCTTGTAATAGAATTATGTCTTAATATGTTCCACGTTTAATATGGTCATCTCGAACAATGATGAATACGTGAATAGATGCTACACAGAAATATGGATGCTAGGAAGAGGGAGATATGGAAGATAGCTCCTCTTGCGTTACTTGACCAATTTGGGTGTAAAGGAAAAATAGAACTTTTCGAAGGTGTAGAAAAACAGGAGGAAAGTCAAAGAAGATTTTTCATTTCATTGGTATTTTGGTGAAAAGGGAACCTTTCCTTTTTGCGTAGATGGGTGGTTAGATCTTTGGAACATAATGACACTATGTTGGTGTGATATTCAGTGCAAAGATCTTGACTTTATCAAAATATGGAGTTTATTAATTAGAGTTGAGCAGCTACACTAATTAGGAGGTGTTAGAGTTTGGCTATAGCAGGTTTTAGGAGAGGTAGAGGCAGGCTTAAGAAGAACCTAGGGAGGTGATTAGACAGGACATGACACATTTTCAGCTAAGGGAGGACATGATCCTAGATAGGAAGGTTTGAAGGTCGAGGATTAGGGCAGAAGGGTAGTAGGTAGCCGCGTGTTGGAGTACTTTTACGACGAAAAGGCAGGGAACTAGTCTCCTCTTCTCATCTTCTCCTTTTAGTAGTCTTACCCAGTATTTGCTTAGTACCCTATGCTTCAATTTTACTTTCACTTCATTTGCTTTGTTTATTTGCTGTTGTTATTTTCTCATCTGTCTTGTTTTTATTACACTTCTTTTGAGCCAAGAGCCTACCGAAGACAACCTCTCTATTCCACAAAGATAGGGGTAAGGTGTGCGTACATCCTACTCTCCCTAGATTCCACTTGTGGGATTACACTGGGTATATTGCTGTTTTAGTAGTAGATCAGCTTCACTCTTCGGAACTGAAAATATATTGTTTCAATTTCATCATATATATGGTCCAAAGAGATATGAGTAGGAGTGCCTTGCACAAAGAACTCATGTTTGCTTTCTTTATCCTGTAATTTTATGCTGGAGTGTGATCTTTTATTTTACACAGTTAGTGGACTTGGATTTTTCTAAACCTTTCTTACATTTTTATTTTTAGGTGATTTTTTCTCCTTTATTGAGAGATCTTAAAGTAGTAATAGAAGTTAAGCAATGGCGTACTGGAGCTTCATGGAGATATTTAATGTGGTTGCAGTTAGCTAAAATGAAGACACCACAGGTTCTTGTGTTTATATCTTAATAGATTTCCTTTTGATGTGTTCAGATCCTTAATGTCTTTCTCTTGGTTTGCTTTATGGAAATTTTCACTTTTTGGCAATTATTTTATTTTTATTTTTTTTGTGAAAAGTTTCTCAGTGCGACTTATGACTCAATTAACTGGCTGCTTACACTTGTGGCCTATTATGTAAGGCTGAGTAATCTCCGTTTTATAATTAGGTTTGTTCCTTTCTATCCTGTAATAGTTAACTATTTATCAATGTTCCCTTCTTATAGAGCAGGCAAATAATATATTCATATGACTAAAATTCTTGAAGCTGATAAGTTTAGATATCCATTTTTGCTATGAAATTCTTCTAATAAGTTGTTCAGATATGGAACTTTTTTTCTTAAATTGCTTATGGTAATAACTGCAGGACCTACAAACCACAACTGAGAAACAATCTTCAACCCAGGCTTCTCATGAGGCCCAAAGTGATCAGCAGAACAATACAACGGATACACCTGTAGCAGATTCAACTTCAGTTTCTGCATCAGGCAATGAGAACCGGAAAGTTTCACGTGAAGATATTGAGCTAGTAAGATAGCTTTTTTTTTCAGACACATACTTTTATACAAGTGTATGTGTGCATAGGGGAAGTTTCCGTTCCTTGTAATACCTTGTTCCTTAACTTTATTATGACACAATTGGTGATGTAGGTCCAAAACTTGATTGAACGCTGCTTACAATTGTATATGAATAAGGATGAAGTGGTTAAAACACTTCTTAATCGTGCAAGGATAGATCCTGGATTTACAGCTCTTGGTATGTATATCAAGAATGATGCTGTTTGTGATTGTAATATTTCATGGCTGCTAGATTGAAATATGTTGTCTCATATTTATCATCACTTAGTGACTACTGGTAGCCTGTTTGACCAAGCTTCTCAAATCAGCTTATTTTGAGAAGTGTTTTTTTTAAAAGTGTTTATCAAAAAAGTACTTTTGATGAGAAGCAGTTTGTGTTTGGCCAATAAATTTAAAAAACACTTTTGATTAGCAATTAGTGTTTGACCAAGCTTTTGAAAACTGCTTCTAAGTGTATTTTTCAGAAAAATGCTTTTCCAATAAGTGCTTTTGGGGAGAAACTACTTTTTTTAACTTCTGAAAAACAGCTTTTGCTACTCCCTAAAAGCACTTATTTTCTTCCAGAAGCTTGGCCAAACACCTTTTTTTTTATTTTTAAATAAGCACTTTTCAGAAAAAATAAGCATTTCTGGCCTCCCAGAAGCTTGGCCGAACAGGCTATGGGTCTATAACTTTGGTTGTTAGGTGTCAGTTCGCAGTCTCTTAAACATTTTCATACTGAATACAGTTTGGCAAAAATTGGAAGAGGAAAATGCAGATTTCTTTCGGGCCTACTACATTAGGCTTAAAGTGAAGAAACAAATCATCTTGTTCAATCATTTGCTTGAGCACCAATATCATCTAATGAAATATCCTGTGCCTCCGAAGGTTCCGTTGACTCCGCTGCAGAATGGGATAAATACCATGCCAGGTAATTTTAATTATCATTATTGTCATTTCATTTTCATAGCCTTTTTCTGTGTTCATCTTTTCCCACTTTCATTTTCTGAGAAGGATGAGAATCATCACCCCTTCCCTCGGGAGTGTAGGATCTGCTTCAGCTATGGCATATTCTTTTTTATTCCCTTTCGAAAGCTTAAACTGTATGAATCTTCAGAAGCCATACTTGAAGGAGCTTCATTTTAACATTGTTCAACTGTATATCATTAAAAACTAATTTTGTTGACTGTCCATGTTAGAGGCCTTGTGTTGAGTTCCCTATTTAGTTTGTCCAAGTAGAAGACATCTAATAAGTATGCAAGCAATATCTCTACCATTTTCACCACGCAAGTTCTGTGGTTCTCCCTTCTTTTGTTCTTTAACAATGATATTCTGTAAGATCCAATGCAGAGAATAACCCAGAGGAACCAAAGTTCTTCCAAGCTACTCAAAATAGGGTTCAAGGGAGTGGCCAAGTGCATTTTCTGTAGAATACAGAATTTATCTTTCTGAATAGTTAGGAATGATGAGACAACTAATTCGCCTTTCTGACTTAATTCGGAAAATACTGCTTTCTTGGAGAACCAAATGGGGGCATCCCATGAGAGGAAGCATAATGAATTAATGCAATATAAGTTATTGCACTCCTTCTGTTTGATCCTACTTCCTTTCTGGCACAATGATAATCTAGCATCGCCTTTCAAAGTGGAGTCTAGCTACTTAAGAGGGCATGAACTTAGCCTTATGTATTGAGCTATTGAACAATACTCTTGTATACTTTATTATCATTAGTGTTGATTGCTTCTTGTTCTCAGTGCAGTCAACAACTTACCCATGGGATACCCTGTCCTACAGCAACCTCCACTTCCAGCTCCAGGTCAACCTCATTTTGATCCGATGGCCATGTCCAGTTGCCATGTGGTTAATGGTGTGCCTGCGCCAAGCAACTATCATCCAATGCGGATGAATTCGGGAAATGAGTGAGACTCAATTTTTGTTGCCTTTAAATTCCATTTTGAATTTTGAAATTTGAGACTAGAACTGAAGAATTCTGAGTGCCCTATTAAGGTTCATGTTTTTCTTATTTACTCACCATCTTATACTTGCATGTGCCCAAAGATCTTGAATTTGACTCTACTCCGTTACAACTGCACATATTTCATGCTTCATAGAATTTGGTGAGAACTCTAGTCACTTTTCATTGTTTAAGTAGCACTGAAGGTTCTCTCTGTTGACAGTATGGTGGTAGAAACCAGTGCATCAGATGTAGCACCCGCTGTTCCACCTAGCAATGCCATGTCATCTATGTCTAATATGCCTGTAAGCCCTGCATCAGTGGCTTCCAGTGGCCACTTCCCCTTCACTGCTTCGGAGATTTCAGGGATGGGAATTGACACATCTGCACTTGACACCTCATTCCCGTCCGATGTAGCAAGTTCAGTAGGATTGCAACTTCCACCAGATAACGGGGTTGGTAATTCTAGAGATTTGCTAAGATCCTTGGATCAGATTCCTTGGGATTTCAGTCTATCGGATCTAACAGCAGACTTGTCAAACTTGGGAGGTAACTTTCCTCATGCATAATTCAAAAAACTTTATTAATAGCACGACTCCTGGAAAGCAAAATTTGACATCATTTTCAAAAAGGTTGTCCCACCCGGGATTAATAATTTGATGTTGAGAGATCTCTTGATCTAAGGAATATCGTTTCTTTTTACTGGTCTTAAGCATTGCTCTTTGAACTTCTTTAATAATTGTGTTGGCTGCATAAAGTTCTGAACTTGAGGATTCCTTTCCTGCTCTTCGCATTTTATAATCCCCCTTCTATCATCTTGTCTTCTGATTAATGGTGATATCTGCTTCAATACTAATTGCAGATCTAGGATCTCTAGGAAACTATCCAGGTTCCCCCTTTTTGCCTTCCGATTCAGATATTCTGCTTGATTCTCCAGAACAAGAAGATATAGGTGAGAACTATTACTTTCTTGCCTGTGTAATCTTATGCTTTGAATCAGAAACAGATTTAGAGGTTAGAAAAAGCATTAGCTTTAAGTATCTCTACATCTCTGTGCTGTTTCTGAAAGTTAATTTGATGTATATTAATGGACGAGGTCTTTTCATAGTCGATACTCGTGTTCTTTACTTTGAAATCTTTTGGAACCTGACTTGTCAATTCATTCTGGCCTTCATGTTTTGTGTTCCATGGTTTAGTCATGAACATTTAGTGCTGCATGACTGTTCAATTGCAAATTTTTGACTAGCCTGCTAAGCCAGATTTAAATACTGATACATGATTGCTCCATGGCCTTAAACATTTTAGTTTTTGCATTTGCATATTAAACTTACATGTTCAACCAGGGTATGAACGTTTATTACAAGAAAATAATGTTATTATTCGGAAGCAAGTGATGTCTAGAAAATTGTACTTGTCTTAGGATCATGAATAAGTTTCTTGGAAAGGAACATTTCCCATAGCTAAAAGATGACACATGGCTCTAGCTAAACTTTTTATGCTTTATTTTGAGTATGAACTAAGCCATCTCATTCTTCCGGTTTGGCTTTGTTTTAGTTGAGGAATTCTTCGTTGATGTTGATGCCGCCCCAGGGCCTGCTGCTGCATGCCCTCAATCTGATGAAGAGAAGTCCTAGTTTTAAGTTGACATGAACACGTGCTTAATTCCATAACCAGAATAAGGAGTTTGGCGTAAAATGATGGTAAAACGAGAGAGACTGATCAGCTGAGAACATTGATTTACCCGTGGTAGGTATGTATGTGTAGTTATTAACCCAACTTTTCTGGTGCCAAAGGCCTTACCCTTCTACTTTATACGAAGCTCTAATGGAAGAAGTCGGAAAGGGAAAAAGTCACCTCGCATTATTCTTATATAATTGAGCTGCACTATTTTCTGTTCTAATAGATTTCACTTTCCTCGCTTGCACGACCCCTTTTTGCTTAAAAGGGGATGTATCTAAGCTTCGAGTTTTCGTAGTAGGATCTTTCCTTCATTTGTAGAAGCAATTCAGGATATGTTAGTTTCATTCCTTTTGATATTATTAAGCTTGTATCTTGGATATTGAACATTAGCAATCTGATAAAATCTGTTAGCCAGTCAACTGAACAATGATTCTATGTTGTTTTTGGATGTCCAGTTGTATGATAAATGATTAAATGTTATCAATATAGGTGTGTTTGGTAAGGAGAAAACATTTTTTGGCTGGTCAAAATGTTTTGTAAAGTATTTTCTCTCGAAAAATAAGTTCCTTAAAAAAATTAGGAAAATAATTTTCCTATTGGGAGTAGAGAAAACAAGTTTCATAATTGATATAAGAAGCTCATTGTTTCGTCCAACCCTTAACCCCCACTCCCCACCATGCCTCCATCCTTATGATATTTTTCTAGATTATATATTAATGCTTTTGAGATAATATTGTTAGAACATGAATAACAAGATAATAACAAGATTGCACAAATCGTCCAACTCGTTCTCCGGGTCTGCGATCTTCTGTTGTAGCCTAAAAAATCTCCGAGTAGGGAATACTTGTGTGAGCAAGTACTGTTTCTCAAAAAGGTTAATTTTTCATGGAGGAAGAGGTCCTATTTATAGCCACGTTTTTTGGACTGTAAAATTCAAATCCCAAATCTCGTAGGATTTTACTGCTTTTAGAAAATTGGTTTCTTCCTTTTCAAGTTCATTAACTAATCAGGCATAGCAGAGAACACATATTTAATTAGTGATGCTTCCAATTATGGTTAATTCGCAAAGTGATTGAGTTAACCTACCATAATAAATTACAGATTATTTCACTAAAAACCTGTAATTTCACTCCTCGGTATAATTTCAAAATTGCTCATTAAATCTTATTTAACTCCCCATGTTAAGATTATAGATACCAATCAATCGAATTAAATTTCTGACTATTTAATTCATTGATTAATTTAATATTTTGTTCATACGCTTAACTTATTTCACGTGATGGATATATAGTTCACTTGCAAGGTTTTCATATGAAAAGTTATAAGAAACCATAAAGGAGTATCATCAATATCAAGGTCTCGAAACATGAATTCGATCAATTAATTATTATTTCACAAACGTCATTTGTCATCATCCAACTTATTAGAAACATTTTAACTCACAAAAGAGTTTCACCCTTTTGATAGATCAAGATAACAAACAAATTACATTGATCATAATAATTATACCAAGATTAAGAGTATAAATACATTTAATAATCCAGAAAAGGTGTTTCATAACATTCAGAACATAAACAATCATCTCTCTTTGGTCTGCTCAATACAAACAAAGTGTACTAGCACAAGAAGTTGGAACGCGACCATTCCCATAATCAAGAATAAATTATATTTAATCTTGTGCTACGATCATCAAGATATTTGTTCAACCTCATCTTTAATTGTGAACATAATATTTTTACTTATAAGAACCGATAATTTATTCTTCCGCACATGAGCCATAAAATTCCATGCACAAAATCTACTTTATAAGTAAAGGATATGCATGCAAATAAAATGATCTATTTAAAATTAAGACTTTATTAATCCGAATAAATAAACTAAAAGTCTTACATAAAAATGAAATATAATACTATACTAAATCGCATGGTTAACTATATATCCTAAGAAATATTTCATCGATAAGATATATCCACATAATTCAACAAACTTTTATAGTATATAAACTAAGATTAGAAATAATAAAGATTAAATAAAGAAAAAATCTAATATAATAAAATATGAGCGAAAGAATTTGCCTTTGTATATATTATCCCCAACGAAAAAAGGACTACAAGTATATATATGGGTGAACACGTCAACTCATCATAAGAATCTCACGCCCAAAGCAACAACTATAAGGATTAATGTCAGTCAAGAGCAAAGATCAAAGGAGAAGATATACAGGCAACTAGTTAGACAATGTCTCACATGTCTGTTGGAATTGAAATAACAATCGAAATAACAACGTGTCATGCGGAAGCTAACAGTTATAAACGTTAATAGCGATAAATTAAACAATAAAGAAAATTATATTAAAAAAAGTAATATTTAATATAATTTGGTCAAGTGACCTACATATTGGAGAACAAATATTGAAAAAACATAAAATCTATTGAGGAATAATCTCCCCTAGTAAAATTCGAAAAAGATTTTTCAATTTATAAAGGTCCAAATCTTTTGTTGAGCATACTATTTCTTGTTCCAATTTACACACAGACGAAGAACACTCAAAAGCTCCCAAACACAATCTTCTCGTCTGAAGGGATGAAGAATGGTAAAGCTTTGTTTTGTTCAGATGAGGCTGTTTCTACCTTGCTTGGGCTCATTAGAAGACTTGGGCCTCTCACAGAGCATTGCCATTTTACACAGAATAAGTCCAATATTAAATCACAAATCAGCCCAAGTTCAAGCCACAATTTTGGTTCTTTACCTCATCAGATGCCTAGCAAAAATAGAAAATAGTTTTACTTTTATATCCTTTTATTCATTGTAAAAGGTATCTCTACAGTTATAGCACAACCAATGATAGATAGGACAGCTGTGAAGTTTGTTATAGGAATAGAAGCTTCTTTTGTTTTCTTACCTGTATATATGAAGGAGTATTGAAGGAATAATACACACAGAAAAATCCAGAAAATTTTCCAAAATATTTTAGTGTTCATAGCCTTTTCCTACATCTTTTCCTCCTAGAAAAGGTTAGCCAAATATGGAATAAATTTTATTTTTCTTTTAGAAAAAGTAAAATCAATTATGGTAATACCGTTGAAACAAGAGCCTCAAAAGTTGAAGATTAGATGCACTTTCTACTGTAATTCAAAATATAACTTAAAATTAGGATTAAGTTCAAATAAATAAGATATCAATGTTGCGCAAAATCTAATTTTTCTGTTTCTATTTTTTAGGGTATAGTTGGTGGAGATAATATTAGCCTATTTTATTTCCTTTGATATTTTCAGTTATGAACTCATGCGTAAATACGACAATGTTCATTTTAATAAATTATGCAATTTAACCTAGTTCATCTGTTCTTTGTTTCTTGGTCAATATCTTTTTTTTTTCCTCCTACAAATTTCAAAGCATTATCATTCTGAGGAACCCGTGAGAAGAGAGTGAACCATAACCACCAATTCTTCCACAACCATTCTTTGGACATTTATCTTAAATACTTTATAAAAAATAAATTCTGAAACGAGTTTCTTAACTCCATCAGTCTTTAGTGGTAAAAATTATAATGTTTGGGCAATTTGAGTGACGATTCATCTTGAAGTGTTGGATTTTTGGGAAAAACTAGAAGAGGACTATGAAGTAACTCCTCTTGGAAATAATTCAACAATAAATCAGATAAAAATCACAAGGAGAAAAGAACAAAGAAAGCCAAAGCTTGTCTTTTCTCTGCAGTATCCCCTTCAATTCTCACTAAAATTATGCAAATGAAGTCTGCTGCAGAAATTCAAGAGCATCTCAAAAAGAAATACTAAAGAAATGAAAGAGGGTAGAATATGTAAGTGATGAATCTAATTCAGAAAATTGAAATGAAAAATAAAAAATAAAAAAAATCAGAAACTATAAAAGTTTATGCATGCCAGCTACTCAACTTGGTGAACAATGTGAGATTGTTTGGTAAGTATTTCACCGATGAAAGAATTGTTTAAGAAAATCTTGTTACACTTTCAGATAAATGTGAAGCCACAATCTCTTATTTAGAGAATTCTAAAGATCTATTAACCGTTACCTTGACAGAACTTGTTAAAGCTTTGCAGGCATTGGAGCTAACGAGAATAATGAGGAAAGAAGGTTCTTTTGAAGGTATTTTTCAAGCTAAATCACAACCAACGAGTCAAATAAAGGAAGGAAAATGAATAAGAAGCAAAGGTCGAACAATAATTGCAACAATTAGGGAGGAAGTCATCCGCCCTGCCCTCTTTGCAAAAAGACAAATCACTCTCAACAGTAATGTTGGTGGAGATCAGATGTCAAGTGCAACAAATGTGGTCAACTAGGCTATGTGTAGAAGGTATGCAAGTCACGTTTAGAAAAAGAAGAAGTCAAGGCTATTGTAAATCAATATCAAGAAGAGCAATTATTTGTAGCAACTTGTTTTGCTATTAAAAATGCTTATGAAAGTTGGTTAATTGATAGAAGATGAACAAATTTTATGACCAATGATAAAGAGCTCTTTAAAGATCTAGATAATCTATTATTTCCAAAGTTAGAATTGAAAATGGAAAATATCTCGATGCGAAAAGCAGAGGAACAGTTACAATTGAAAGCCTTACAATTTTGAAACTTATAACTGATAATTTTCATGTTCCTGACCTTGATCAAAACCTTTTAAGTGTTGGAAAACTACTTGAAAATAGTTTCAAAGTGTTGTTTGAAGAAAAAACACATGTCATCGAGGATTCTGATAATAAGGAGGTGTTCAAGGTCAAGATGAGAAAAAAGTTTTGCCTTGAACCTGTTGGAAGAGAAGCAAACAACAGTTATCCAGTTGAAAAAAACTCAGAATTATGACAGAAAAGAATTGGATATTTTTATTATGATGTTATACTCTTCATGAAAGAAAATTAACTAATAGAAGGTCTCCTAGACCTTGAGAAAATTCTGCCTTCTTGTGAATCCTTTTAGTATGGGAAGCAAACTAGGCTTCCTTTTCAGAATTTATTACTGAGGACAAAGTATAAGTTGCAACTTATCCATACGGATGTAGGCGGACCTCATAAAACACTACTTTTAAAGGATAGTAAATACTATATTGCCTCTATTGATGATTGTATAAGATATTGTTTGATCTATTTTTTGAATTTTAAATCTGAGGACACTGATATATTTTGAAAATATAAAACTTTTGTGAATAATCAGAGTGGTTGCAAAATTAAAGTGATAAGAACAAATAATGAAACTGAGTATATTTCAGAAAAATTCAAAGTGTTGTATGTGATAACATGCATGAATGTTAGCCAATCTTGCCTCAACGTCTGCATGAAGGGAGGTACTTTCCTCGTCACATATTATGATGTGACATGATGATCCTACACTTTTCTCATCTTCATCACGCTCCTTAATATGGATTATAGTATGATTTTTTGCTTTGAGGATATTTCCAAATGAAACTACAAGTTTTGTTTCTCACCTCATTCTAGAAGGAATCAAACTTAGGCAATCCTTCAAAAAAATTGCTTTCTAGCATAAACCGGTGCTTCTGTCCTTTTATTATTTGCTTGGTGTTTGTGTTTCCCTTTCAATGATCCCAACCTATCAAAACTGAAGCTCTGGGATTTGGATTGGTAAGTCATTCGAACACAGAAGGCCTTTTGTTAGACATCGTAGACTCTTCTTCAACGGTAATGTAGTTGCTGCTTACGCTTCTTTTAGAAATACGAATTGGTGATGGTTGTTAGTAACCCAAACCTTCACGTGATTATTTAACAACATAGCCTTTCTCTATCATCAGCTTTTGAGTAGGGTTTAAGCCATGGTTTCCCTTTCCATCAACTTTAGGCGAGAGATTTCCTAGTTTAGAAAGTTCATTAGGATTATACCCAACTTTTGCTAACAACTTGTAGGCGTTTGAGTTAAAACCCTCATCTGTGCGCCTTTTTGGAAGTGCCTCATGTGGACTATTGTTTGTTGATTTGACCAATCCTTCCACCTGTTTTGAAGATGATTTGATTGCATCAATTTGTTTGATAGGAAAAGTTAACCTCCCTGAAACATTATGTTGCAACCCAGAAGATGGGCCCTCAACCTTCTTTACCTTTGGGACATAGTGAGGAACATGAGTCACTTCTTTACTTGAAGATACAACATTCATCTTGGGTACTTTTTTCATATCAGAAAGTGCTCGATCCTTCTCAACTACAATCTTTGTATCTCTAACCGGAACATCGGCCTTATTTGCAATATCAACCTTCTTGGTTGGCACTGCGCTACCATATCCAACTTCTTTCGAGATGTAATTATTTAGGTAGAATTTTGCATTTGGAAAGTGTGCTTCTGTTTCAGCAAAAGGTTCATCATCAACAACTATCTTCTTTTGAACTCCATCTTTAAAGTACTTAAAGCATTGATGGTACGTGGATGGAACCACTTTGTTTTCATGTATCTATGGCCTTTTTTTCATGTATCTATGGCCTTCCTAGCAGGATATTGTATGAGGTCTTTGCATCGATCACGTGCATCCATGCTATCAAATGCATATCTCCCATGCTGATATCTAGTTTGACAGCACCTATGGCTCTTCCCCCCCCGATTGAATCCCTGAATCATCATATGACTTTTATATAGTTCATCCATTGAGATCCTAAGCTTTTTCACAAAGCGAATGGGGATAATATTGACTCCAGACCCATCATCAACCATAACTCTGTTTACTTTATGCCCTTATGCAAAGCCTATCATATATAAAGGATGATTGTGCAAGGTTTTACCCAACAATAGATCATCATTGTTGAATGTGATTTTCGCATCACAAGTGTCTACTTCTTCAGAGAGGGACTCGATTGGGTTTTCATGCAATGGAAGTGGAGACAATGATAAACCTTCATTTTGTGTCCCTTCTTTATCAATATTACAACATGAGGCCTTGGCATCAAAATGAGAAACATTCGGGTGAAACCAGCTTGGCAGGAATTCCCGCAATGTTACTGGACAACGTGGCCTTTAATAGCGATTCATATCAATTTTTTCTTTCTTCACATACTTCTTCATGCTTTGGTTTTTGGATTTTTTCATTGCCTCCCCTCTTGTTACTTGTTTACTTGGCGTCCTTTGCAAACTTGTTTTGCGATGTCTTCGTCGTGTCACCAGAATTCATCCTTCATCATCGATATGATCACTACGAGGTTGGTTTCCTTCTAGATATTTCTTCTCTGCTATTACTTCGCTCACCATAGGGAGGAGTAATGACGGGCTAACATCAACTACTTCAAAGTCACCAAATTTAATCATATTTGTTAGTGATGCAGCTAGGATATCAACACCTTCATGCACTTTGATAAAATTGCAAAGAATGACCGGATCAAGCGAACCAAAAGTGACAGAGACTTGATTCGAACTTTCTTTCTCATCCTCTAGCAATATTTTTCCTTCGTGGGCTAAGTCCATGACCTTTTCCTTGAAGATGAAACACTTTTCAATGGGATGACCCATCAATCGATGATATTTGCAGTCATTTGGATCATTAATCCTCCCATCTTCATCTAGACTCTTCATTTAAAGTAGCTTAAAGAGTTTCAACACAAGGAGTTCTTCAAAAATTGCTTGAACATCTGAGTCCAAGAATGGATACTCTTTTGCTTGCATTTCCTTCAAAGTTAACTTTTGTCCGGCATTATTTTGGAAAGATGTAGTCTTCACACCCTGCTTCTTGCTTAGCTTTGGGGTGACCTTCAGTGGTGGGCCATTAACATTCATTGACTCTTTATTCTCAGACTTTGGTGCAAACTTGTCCCCTTTCTTTACTTCTAGCTTGTCTTTCCCCTAGCTAGGCTCATACACAGGCGGTCTATGATTTCCGTTTAAGGACATGCTTAACTCCATATCATGAGCATGTGTAGCTAATTTTTCAAAAGACTTAGGCTTGATGCCTTGCGGGATATAAAGAAGTCCCCAATGCATCCCTTGGATACACATTTCTATCCCAGAAGCTTCGCTGAGTCTATTTTTACAATTGAGGCTTGCATTCCTCCATCAATTGATGAAATCAATCACAGGTTCACCCTTCCACTAACGCATATTCGTGAGTTCAACCATACTCACGGTATGCCTTGTGCTATAAAATCGATTGAGAAATTCATGTTCAAGTTGCTCCCAACTATCAATGAAACCAACCTCAAGATCTGTATACCAATCAAAGGCATTTCCTTGCAAGGAGCGCACAAATATTGTTTAACAAGATAATCTCCATAGGTTTCAGCATTATTGCAAGTTTCAACAAAGTGTGTGACATGTTGCTTTAGACTTCCCTTACCATCAAATTGTTGAAATTTTGGAGGTTGATAACCTGCAGGCATCTTCAAGTTATCAATTCTAATAGTGTATGACTTCGAATATTTAAGGGAATGCTTGGCAGCAACATCATACTTGTCTTTGATAGTTCCCATAATAAAGTCCTTCAATTGATGAATTGGAATCAATCCTTCAGCAGATACTTGCAGTTCATCAGCAACATGCACTCGCTTCATTGATGAATCCCCTTTATCTTGTGCCATAGGAAGCTTCCCATGTGTGTGACTTGGATCCCCCTCCATCACACTTTCAACTGTATGTCAGCTTGACAATTCAATTATCCTGATCTTGCACATATTTCGTTAAGCTTTCAATTGCCTTTGTCAAGCTTGCAAGTTGTTCTTCAATAGTTGAGGTGTTAGTCACCATTGCTTGAATAGCCATTGTGGATGATAGAGCAAAGCATGGATTCTCTCTCGAATTGAACTTTGAGTGGAATAGGTCACGTGGAATAATGGGGAAAGATCTGGTGATCAAAATATCATCATCGTGTTGAGTGGTGTAATTCTTAATCTTACATGGGCTGAGTTGAGCCAATGTCTCTTCATCTATCTTGACGATATCATTTCCTTCTTCCAATTCACTCGGAAAAGATCTTTGCCCCTTTGAGGATCAAAGGTCCAAGACAGGAACTAATGCAGACGACACTTGAAGTGCTTGTTGTCCTAGCAAGTTTGCTTTGTTCATAGTGGTGGGCCGCACACTTTTCATAGTAACACCCAATATGTTCTCTACCTAAAAGGAAAACTTGGAATCGGTAGTCTTAGCAGCAGCAGATGTAAAGTCAACTTTCTTTGATGCCATTTTTTTGTGTTCTTGAAACTTATGCTTAATATGGAGAGATGAGAGGTAGTGATTGTCCCATTGAGCGTGTCAATTTGTTCGCAAAAAATTTCAAGTCGAGAATAATAATCAAGACAGGAAAATTGTGTAACAAAATATTTGATTTCAACTATGATGAGTGTTACAATCTCTACATAATCCTCTGATTCTCCCAATGATAATATGAAATATGTTGAACTTGGATTTGATTTGGATTCAAGGGCCTAAGTAGCTTGATCTTGAACCTTCATCTTTGAATTATTTATCACGAATAAGTAACTTGATCTTGAACGTCTTGATATTTGCCTTTGTTTTTTTATCTTGATCTTGAACTTGATTGCTTGAACTTATAGCTTGTAGAAAATTTGCGGTCTTTGACCCACGAGCTCTCTTCTTGCTCTTGTTCTTAATTTTCTCCCCTTTATGAGGACCCCTATTTGTAGTTGTAGGGATGATGACTGTGTGATTTGATTGTTTAGTTTGAACTGACCAATCATATACCTTGGTGACATAATTCAATTTGATTGGCGATAACATGTCACTTACACACTTGGCATAATTTTATTGGCTCATTTGTTTGGCTTGGATTGCCACCTCATTTTGACACATGGCATGATTTTAATGGCTCACTTATTTTACTTGGATTGCCACCTCATTTGAAATGTGACATGTTTTTAGTGGCTCATTTATTTGACTTAGATTGCCACCTCATGTTGACACGTGGCATGAGTCTAGACTTTAAGATGAGCTAATAGCTATTTGGATCTTGGACTATTAAAGTGGGTCCATCATTTGAAATCCAATTAAATGGACTAGTTCAAATTAAATGATTAATCCAAGGAATATTAGACACATTATTAGACTATTTTCTTGAATTTAATATAGTCCAAATAAATTTATGAATTTAAATTCGATAAAATTTCAATACTTAAAACACACATGTGCACGCGCACGTGTGCACATACACATTCCATATTAATATTTTTTATTTTTCATGGAGGAAATGAAAAGTTGGAGTAGTAAATACTTAGACTTCTAAATATTACAATAATGAATAGGAATAAGTGGTGTAGTAAATTTTGAGA
>JACEIK010004726.1:82481-92533 GCA_018107945.1 Datura stramonium
AATTTCACGAAACTAAACCCGTAGGAATGCTCCTTGCTGCTAAATACCTCGGTATCTGAGATTAATTTGAGTTTGGACCGCGTTTGACGGCGTAATCGGACGAAAATTATAAAGGAACCTTCGTTCCTCTCTGTTTTCTCTCGACTTTTCTGGAAAATTTATGAAATATAACTTTAAAATCGAAGTTGGGGGCTTATATACTTGGGCCTGGAAAGGGCCTCCGTGACACGGAGCTAACATGGAGGCCCTCCCTCCGTGGCACGTTGCCATCGCGGAGGGGCTCTGCCCCGGCTCCTTCCGCGATGGTTCGACGGATTCCTTATCCGATCTTTCCCCGGGCCTTTTTCTAGCATATATGGCATTCAAAAACTCTTAACCAACATGCAAGTAGGCCATCTACGTGTCGAGAATTTATGGGGTGTAACAGTTGTTCTCTTGATTCTTCTCTCCTATGCTTTTCTGTGATTCGAGGGCCTTTCGTAGCATATCTCTCGAATTGCAGGATGATTTGAACCTCCTAGAAATGTATGTGATCTCCAGAATGTCAAACAATACTTTGTTGTTTCAGGTTGATCTCCAACCAGAACTCCGTTGACCACTCCTTAGAAGAACTGTGTAGTCGAAGCTGGTGCTCAATCCAATGCTTGCAGAATGCCCTTAGAAAATTATGTAACGCTTCTATTTATAGTTGTAGAGGGTAGAAAGTCCAAGTGTAAATGAACTCTTTTGCTTCATTCTGATTGATTCATGTAAGTCATCAAGCTTATCACAAATGCAATGTGATAAGCTTGCTTTTGATTGGTTCCTGAATTTAACTTGGATTGCCATGTCATTTGAACATGTGGCATCCCCTTGTTGGTCTTGAATTTGGTTGTACTGCCACGTCATTTAACATGTGGCATGATTTTGGAACCAAATAAAGATGTCTCTTGAACTTGAATTTAATAAATAGACTTATTTAATTGTATAGTCCAAATTAATAATTCAAGCCAAATAAATATGAATATAAATTCAAATTTGTTATGAATTTAATTCAACAAAATTTATGTGTTTACAGATGCCCCCTACTTCAAGGCATGTCGAGGTATAAACTTATTTGTAAAGACAAGACTTGAAGTATCAGTAGAGCCAACAATCTTATGTAGACCCTTGCTTGACTTCGTTTTTCTTCGTAAGTAATTTGCCTGTGCCATGTAAAAGAAAAAAGTATCGACACTTTATGTTGCATATCTTCTGAAAACTTGAGTTATAGTTTAGTTCCTTTTTTTTTGCTAGATCATCAACATGTATGACTACCAAGTTGCTATGTCCTTGAACTTTAGGCATTGCATACTTTATTAAAGGACATAGACTTCTTTCATAACAATAATGCATTCAACCAATTAGATCAAGGAAACTCATATATAGGAGAAGTCAACTTCAATCCCACTAATAAAATCATAGTAGGAAAAGAACTCTACTTTGCCTGAGAAATAGGACTATCAATCACCACCTCAATCTTTCTATAAAAGGAGCATTCTCTTCAACTTGTTGGGGAAAGCGATAGAAATTGATCCCTACAACGTTTTTTGATGCATTGTTGGAGTATTGGTCTGAAGTCATAGCTCGAGCAAAGAAGTCCCCAGAACTTGAAGCTTACTGAATATCTCGGTATCCGTTATAACGAGTTGAAGCGTGTGGCATTCATGCTGACTTGAGGCGTCGTTGGTGTCATTGTCATGCTAAATTGAAGCGTCGTGCCTCCAACACCGATCGACATAGCACCAAGAAGTTTTGTGCAGTTAGTGTCGTGCATGTGGACTCTGTCATCTCCATCATCCCCTTTTTTTGGCAGGTTTTGAGGAGAGTTCAAGCCCATTTGCTATCAAAGGATATTTAAATGATGTCTACATGATCGGGTAAGAACCACTTGGTGAATCTTTCTCTGCAATTGTGGCTTTGGCGACAAACAACACTTGGTGTGTCTTCACTTGCATTTTATTAGATTTGACGATGATGTACATGAAGCATCCTCATCTTTGGCTTGATGAAGAGTAACAAAGAGCATTGAGCGTCCCTTTTTTGTAGTTGGACAAAGATGTACTGGTGAATTCTTCTTACAATTTGCCACATAAGGACGAGATGAAGCGTCCCCTCCCCGCGGCTCAGCGAAAAGAAAAAAGAAACACTTGGAGCACTCTTTTGGTAGCCTTGAGCATCCCCTATCGCGGCTTGAAGAGTATGTATGTGTTGCATATCATCTTGCGGCTTGGCAAAATTGACACGGGGTATCTATTGGAAATGAGAATGATTGGTGATGGATGAAGACAGTTAGTTGAAGAGTTAGTTAGGAAGTTGTTAGTGTAGTTAATCACAGCTTAAGCATGTTAGTTGAGTCGGTTAGTTAGATTAGTTACAAGGAATGTGAAGTACTAGTATAAATATGAGTGATGTAACTGTTTTTTTTGCTAGATCAATAAAATAACAAACAAGTTTTCTTCTTCTGCTCAATTCTAGATCTACAACCATGGCAACTTAGCTTCCATGGATCGATGTCACAACTGAGTTTCATCATCGTATCAGAGTAGTGAACCTGAGGTCTTTGCTTATTTGCAAGTTTGTAGTTCAGCTGGTGAAATCGAATTCCATCCATGGCAGAATCAACAGAGCTCACTGTTGCGACATTAAGTCACAATCATCCTCTATTTCTTCAACCTTCAAATTCACCAGGTTCATCACTAATTCCGATCAAACTAATAGGTCCTGAGAATTATGGATTATGGAGTAGATCGATGCGTCTTGCTTTATTGGTGAAGAACAAGCTAGGTTTTGTAGATGGAACATGTTCGAAGGCTACTTACAAAGGAGAATTGGCAGCACAATGGGAAAGGTGCAAAGCGGTGGTGCTTTCCTGAATCAGTGGATTTGTAACGACAGGGCTACTACCTACAATAGTGTATGCATCAGATACTAGACGAGTATGGGAGGACTTCAAGGAGAGGTTTGATAAATCAAATCTCACCAGAGTGTATCAACTTTGGACAGAAGTTGCGACCTTGAAACAAGGTACTGACTCTATAACAGATTACTATTCCAAGCTAAGGGATCTATGGGATGAGCTTGATGTGTTGGTACCTGTACCATCATGTAATGTACTGAAGCCATACCTTACATCGAACACCTAGGACAACAAAGATTATTGATGTTTCTAATGGGATTAAATAAATCTTACAGTCATGTGCATAGTGATATATTGATAAAATCTGATGTACCTAGTGTTAATCAAGCCTTTGCAACAGCAATCTAGGAAGAAAGTCAGAGGATGCTAGGTGTGGTTGATATAAGCAAGGAACCATTAACTATGTTGGCTAAGGAATTAGAGTTGGCAAAATTCTAAAGGAAGGAAGTTAGAAGGTCAAGCATGTATACATTGTGGATACAAAGGACATCCAAGTGGGAATTGCTACAGAATTGTAGGATATCCTCCAGATTTTAAGAGTAAGAAAAGGTCGAATCAAGGAGGATCGAGTGGCATCATAAATTCTCAGACTAATGTGGGGAGTCATAGATCAGTTGGTGGCCAAAATCAATATGAGTTGAATAAGTTCAAACCTTATGCTCATAATGCAACAACTGGTTATCATGAAGAGAGGAATGGTCTTACTGATGAAGAGTATGCACAAGTATAGAATTTGAGACACAACTCCAACTCAGAACAGAGTGATTACAAGGAAAATTTGGCAGGTAACGTTTCACTACTGCCTGAAACATATATTCCTGAGTGGATTGTTGACTCTGGTGCTACTCACCATATAACATTTTGCAAGGATTTGTTAGATGATTTGAAATATTTTGAGGATCTGAAGTCCAACACTGTGCAGCTTCCAACATGCAATAGAGCATACATAAGAAATACAGGAAATCCAATCATCTTGGGTGATCAAAAAGTGAAGAATGTTCTTCATGTGCCTGACTTTAAGTTCAACCCGCTTTCAGTTGCAAAGCTTACTAAGGATTTGTCTTGCAGTATCAGTTTTTTTCCTATTTTTTGTGTGTTGCAGGCACTTTACAGTGGCAAGGTAATTGGGATTGGTAGAGAGTCTGATGGTCTATACTTGTTGAAGGATCAAATGAAGGTTGTAGTAGGTGCAGCAGTAAGGGTTCACAGTACACTTGAATTTTGGAATCTCAGACTTGGTCACCCCTCTATCAAGGTTATGAAGCATATATCATTCCCGGAGAATGACATCACTACTAAAGATAAGACTTGTTGTCAAATTTATCCTTTAGCTAAACAAAGTAGACTGGCCTTTCCTGATAGTTTACATAAATCCAGTCACATTTTCCATATTATACATGTTGATGTTTGGGGTCCCTATAAAACCCCAACCTATGATAGGAAGAAATATTTTGTGATAGTTGTAGATGACTACAGTAGATTTACTTGGGCATGTTTGATTCAATATAAAAGTGAAGTACAAGTTGTGTTGAAAGATTTTTTGTTGATGGTTGATACTCAATTTGCTGTGAAGGTACAAGTATTGAGATTTGATAATGGCACAGAGTTTTTTAATTCTTCCTGTAAGAATTTGTTCTCATCACTTGGTATAGTTCATCAAAGTTCATGTGCATACACACCTCAACAAAATGGAATAGTAGAGAGAAAACATAGATATATTCTAGACACTGTTAGAGCTTTGAGATTTCAGGCAGCTGTTCCTATTATATATTGGGGTCATTGTGTTAAAGTTGTTGTTTACTTGATCAATAGAACTCCTTAAGTTGTTTTACATGGCAAGACACCTTATGAGTTGTTATATGGGTGTATACCCAAATTATATCATTTAAGAGTCTTTGAATGTTTGAGTTTTGCTTCAATTTTACCAAGATCAGACAAGTTTGCTCCTAGAGCAAAGAGGTCTATCCTCATGGGATATTTAGAAACAAAGAAAGGTTATTTGTTGATGGATGTGGACACACAGATTTTTTTTGTTAGCAGAGATGTCAGCTTTATGGAGAATGTTTTCCCTTTTAAGGAAAAAGTAGATGATGCTTGTGACATGTTTCAATTATAGTCTACTCCTGTTGATGATGCTAATATACCTGTTCCTCTAAACTCTGTGCCTCCTACTACCATCCAACCAACACCAGTTTTACCTTCAGATGGCCAGTCACCTACTCCATTGTCTAACTCCCCACCTACTTCTGAGAATCTTGAGAACCTAGCTGCTGGTAATCAATAGCATATAGATGTTCCTGCCTCTGAAGTCTCTAGTACCTCAGCTCCTCCAAGAAGGCCAGGAAGAACTACTAGGACACCAATGTGGCTCAAGGATTATGTTGTTTCTAAACCTGCTCAGTCTTCTTGTGTTTATCCACTTGATCATCATATATCTTATGCTAATTTGAGTGTTGCCTCTCAATCTTTTCTTGCCACCATATTTGCTACTGTTGAACCCTCTAGCTTTAAATAAGCTTATCAACATCCTCACTGGATTGCTGCAATGAAGGTAGAAATTGATGCCCTTGAAAAGAATCACACTTGGGAAGTAGTTTCTTTGCCACCTGGAAAATAGGCCATTGGGTCTAAATGGGTGTATAAGGTGAAGCATAAGGCTAATGGAGATATTAAAAGGTTTAAGGCTAGGTTGGTTGCTAAGGGTTACAACCAGCAAGAAGGTTTGGATTATCATGAAACATTCCCCCCAGTAGCTAAGATGGTGACAGTTAGAACTGTTATTAGTGTTGCTGCCTCTTATGACTGGCCCCTCTTCCAAATGGATGTTCACAATGCCTTCTTGCAAGATGATTTATCTGAAGAAGTGTATATGGATTTGCCTCAGGGTTTCCAGAGGCAGGGGGAGTATAAAGTGTGTAGATTACTCAAGTATTATATGGACTTAAACAAGCATCTATAAAATGGAACCTCAAGTTGACATAGGTATTGGTGGATGCAGATTACATTCAAAGTCCTCATGATCACTTTTTATTCACTAAACAACAAGGAGGCCATATAGTTGTTATTTTGATTTATGTTGATGACCTGTTGATTACTGGTAACAGTTAAGATTTAATTCAGGAGTTGAAGCATGCATTACATAGCAAGTTCCACATGAAGGACTTAGGTGAACTCAAATACTTTCTAGGAATAGAGGTGTTGAGATCAAAGGCTGGTATACTGCTCACTCAGAGGAAATATGCTTTGGAGCTCATCTCAGAAACAAGTCTTAGTGGTGCCAAGCCATCAAATACTCCATTGGAAGCTAATACTAAACTGACTACAGTTGATTATGATGAAGCAACAAGGGTGTCCAATGATCCTTTACATCAGGATGTCACTGGTTATCAAAGGATCATAGGTATACTGTTGTATCTTACCATTACCAGACCTAATATCAGCTTTATAGTCCAATCTCTATCTCAGTTCATGCAACATCTTAAATTGTCACATTGGGAAGCTGCTTTGAGGCTGGTGAAATATATCAAAAAGTGTCTAGGCCAGGGGTTGTCATTCAGTAGAGGTTCTGGCATGAAGATGGAGGCATTTTGTGACTCAGATTGGGCTGCCTGTCCCCATACTAGAAGGTTAGTGATAGGGTATGTCATCAAGTTGGGTACTTCCCTAGTTTCTTGGAAATAAAAAAAACAACACACAGTGAGCAGAAGCTCCGTTGAGGCTGAGTATAGAAGCATGACAGCAGCTGTTGCAGAAGTTATTTGACTAGTAGGGTTGTTGAAGGAGTTAACTATGGAGGTGAGCATACCAGTTCAACTGCACTGTGATAGTAAGGCAGCTATCTAGATTGCAAATAATCTTATTTTCCATGAACGAATCAAACATATAGAGATAGATTGCCACTTTGTCCGGGAAAAAAATTAAAGGTGGTCTAATTAATCCTACTTATGTTAACACAAGAGATCAGCTAGCAGACTTGCTTACTAAAGGCTTGGGAGCTTCTCAACATCATCTATTATTGAACAAGCTTGGAGTTTTCAATGTCTATTCAACCTCCAGCTTGAGGGGGAGTATTGGAAATGAGAATGATTGATGATGGATGAAGACAGTTAGTTGAAGAGTTAGTTAGGAAGTTGTTAGTGTAGTTAATCACAACTTAAGCATGTTAGTTGAGTCGGTTAGTTAGATTAGTTACAAGGCATGTGAAGTACTAGTATAAATATAAGTGATGTAACTGTTTTTTTTTTTTTTGCTAGATCAATAAAATAACAAACAAATTTTCTTCTTCTGCTCAATTCTAGATCTACAACCATGGCAGCTTAGCTTCCATGGATCGATGTCACAACTGAGTTTCATCAGTATCCCTTTCCGACTTCGGCGAGCATCTCCACAAGAATATTTTTTTATTGCTGTAAGAACAATGGAATTTCAGGCCGCTTAATTTAGCAGAAACTAGACTTAAAAGGGTGAGACATGTCAAAAAATAAGGGCCAAAATCTTTCCGGATCAGCTGAAATTAATTTTTGAAGTTGATCGGGAGATCTGCCGCACTGACTTTCCAGCATTGGGTGCTCTGACCAAAAAATTGATATCCCCAGATAGAAGTGTTAAAATTAAGGATGCTTCAATGTACAAAACAGTACTTAATGATCCGCAACATATCCAAAACTCGGCTAAATTCCTTCTGGTTCAGCCGAAATTAATTTCTGAAGTTAATTTACAAATCTGGCATGTTTGCTTCACAGCTTTGTGCAGTCTCATCGAGAACTTTGTATTTCTAGTTAGGAGTGCTCAAATCACAAGAGGCTTAATTTCCTAGATACTACATTTTACATTCTACAATATACTAGAAAATTAGAGAAAAACGCCTTCTGTGGTGGCCGTAATTCATTCTTGAATCTGATGTACCAGTCTCATATGTTGGCCTCACTGCTTTGCATAGTCTCGTTGGGAAATTCATATCCCCAGATAGAAGTATCCGAATTTCAAGCCGCTTGATCCTAAGGAATAAGAACTCAATGGTCTGTTGAATATCAAATTTTCAGATCAAAATTCCTTCCGGATTAATCAGAATTAATTTCTCAAGTTGATTTCTAAATCTGACATGTCTGCTTCACAGCTTAGCGTGCTCTTATCGAAAAATTCATATATTGAGTTAAGAGTATTCAAATCACATGCTTCTTGATCCTATATAATTAGAACTCGAAGATCTGCAACATACCAAAAATTCATAGCTAAATTCCTCCTGGATTGCTCGGAATTAATTTCTGAAATTGATTTTCAAGTCTGATAGGCTTACTTCACAGCTTTGTGTGCTCTCACGGAAAAGTTTATATCTTAAACTAGGAGTATCCAAATTGCAAGTCGCTTGATCCGACAGAAACGGGACAGAAAGGTTCTGCAATATGTCAAAATTTTAGATCAAAATTCCTTCTGCATTGATCAAAATTAATTTCTGAAGTTGATTTCTAAATCTGACATGTTTACTTCACAGCTCTACGCGCTCTCATTGAAAAATTCATATCTCTGAGTTAAGGGCGTCCAAATCATGTGATTCTTGATCCTAAAAAAGCATAACTCAAAGATCTACAACATATCAAAAATTCAAAGCTAAATTCCTCATGAATTGACTGAAATCAATTTATGAAATTATTACCAAGTCTGATGGGCTTGCTTCACAACTTTTGTGCGCTCTCATACAAAAATCATATCTAGAACTAAGAGCGTTGGAATTGCGACCAAAAAAGTAGACCATTATGTCCATGGCTCAACAACAAGACGCACAGTCATGCAATTGTGGAAAAGACATTCAACACAGGTTGGAAAGAATACTTAGTTTCCATTATTTTACATGTTGGGCTCTTTGTATAGGATGACGTCTAGCTCCTTTTCATCATTCTTTCTTTTATCCGTGATGTATCAAACTCTTTCAATATGAACCAATAAAATGTATTGATGTGAATTGTTTTCTTCTCTGTAACCATGTATGCTCCATTAATTGAAAGAACTATTGTGATGGTCACATTAAGCCATGCCCCTTTTAATCATGAGTCTGAACTTAGAATAATACTCTAAGCTACCTACGAGTCTTAGTGAAGACGAACAGGTACTAACTTAGTTCAGAAAAATGAGTGTCGTGCCTCATTTTTCTCGCAGAAAATGAAACTCGACACGTGACAACTCTTTAAAGATTATTAAATTGAAGAGTCGCCACCTAACGATTTGAGGTGCGTTAGGGCACCGTACTAACCTAAGGGACTATTTTTTACTAGCCTAGGTCACTAGAATCAGACAAGGGTTCAAATTACCCCGAAAGGAAGGTGTTAGGCACCTTTCGAGGTCCACAAATGTAGTTCCTGGCCGGATTCTTTAATTATGTGGGGTATTTACTAAGCGAGAAAATAAGATTGATTTTAACTTTTCTTACGTAAAACCAGTTAAATGAACTATGTGATCAAAAATAATAATGTGTTCAAATAGCATTGTAATAATTGAAATCAGATAAAGCGAGAAAGACATAATGCGAGGAATATAATTTATCCGAATAATGATTGACAAGCAAAGGCAAATAACAAAATAAATACTAATTAGAAGAAACAATGACAAAACGAATAAATGAAAATTCTAAAGATTGGACTGAACCTCAAAGAGGCGCCTACGTATCCCTGAAGGAAATCAGGTCGAACATAGTTCTGCAATTAAAAAGGGAAGTTATTTTAACCTAACAAGATCACCCCGTGCAACTTAAATAATACTTCGCAACTCGTTTAGGTTGCTCATATTATTCAGCGGGAACAGACTATCATTTTCCACCACCCACCTAATTAATTAATTATTAACCCTAAAGCGTTTCTAGGCGAAAAAACTAACGTCCTAATATTTGCCTACCCATCCCAAGCTTAGTATCCAAGAGGCATTAGACGATGATTTGGATTTTGGATCTAAAGTATACTTAGGTTGTTTTTAAGGGATTAAGGGGTGATCAGCGTCAAACAAGCAGATTACGACAAGAACAATGATGGTTTTGAATAAGCCTCAGCATGATTTCTAGACATGTGATAAACCTGCGTTCATGATATCTAGTGCAGAAATCAAATCTCAATGCATGGCACATAAT
>JACEIK010004726.1:115943-126932 GCA_018107945.1 Datura stramonium
ATATAGAACAATTTGATAAGTACAAAGCAGCGAAATAGAAACAACAACATATGAAAAATTCATCAAAATTATATAATTACCCAAAATAAAATAATAAAATGAAAAAAATTACAAAGCAGCAGAAGTGAACACGCAACAACAATGGAATTTTTAAATGACAAAGGATTGAGAGAAACAAAAAAAATCAAGCGAGGAAAAGGAAAAAAAAGATATAACTAAAACACAAAAATTAAATTAAAATAAGTAAAAATGAAAATTTTCTAACCTTAGTATTTCAAGAGCAATGATATAGAGTTAAGTAACAAAGCAATGAAATTGAAAAAGATAAGAAGCCAAAGGAAGATTGTAACACCCCAAAAGTTTCTTAGGCCATACCCGAGGCTTACAACAGAAAACAGCAGAAAAAAATACCAAAATCAAACAATGAACCTCAGTACGGTTCATAGGGTCCAACGGGTCATTAGATGTTCTCATTATTTGATGTTTCAGATAGTTGTCAGAAATTTTCCCAGAACCCACAAGGGGATTATACAGATCGTGTTTTGATTAAATGAGTCATCATTTGGGGTCATTGAAGAATATTTAGAGAATTTCAGAGGAAAATTGGGGAAAATAACGGACAGACCAATCGTTCATTATTTGGTACCACGACCCATTGTATGGGTCGTTGGTTTAAAATTTTGGGGTAAGTGTAGAACTGGTCTAGGTATGTGGATAGACCCAAACCTAATAAATTTATGAAAATAAGGTGTTAAGATCACTTCTTAAGTATAAAAAGTGCATTGGGTACAAATTAAGGTCATGAGAAACCTCTATCACAAATTTGAGTTGAGAGTATTCTTTTCGATTGTGTTTAAGTATAAGCTCTTGTAAGGATCCAAACGACCATAGCTTTCATTTTACAAATTATTTTTTGGATGATTCAAACACATCAAATTGAAGCTCCTGGATTCTTCTTTCCAAAGCATCTGACCTTGCATCAACCGGAGTTTGGAGTAAAAATTTATGAACAATTTAGTGAAACAACAATAGGAATTAGACGAACCTCATTATGGATCATCCTATCAAACAATGACCCGTCCTTTTGGTCATTGTAACAACTAGTTTCAGGCTTTAATTAAGTAGTTTGGGGGCATTTTGGTAAACTCCTATGCTTCTAGCTCCTAAATGATGTCGTTTTGGGCTTTCTAAAGGTCAGATTTTAAAGGGATTAACCTAGCCTAAATCCTCACCCTCTCCAAATGATCGATAGTTGGATTTTCTCTCAAGAAAAGAGTTAGGGTTCATCTTCAAACACTTCCAAATATTCCTTGAGTCTTCAAGACAAGTCAAGGGATCATCAACCCCGGCATGTAGGGTTAAGAATAGGGAAATTCATCCACCCTCATGCCATTTCAAGTCCAAATTCATGTTTTTACTTCTCAAGTTCTAAATTGTGAAATTCTAGGGTTTAACCCTATTCAATGCAATCTTCCATACTATATCTATGAGTTCAATCCTCTCATGTTTCGATTAATGATTTATGGATATAAGGGCATATTTGACTCTCATTTTACTTATTAATTCTCGATTTCAAGTTTATGAAGATTATGCCCTATTATGCATGTTTTATGAAAATTCAAGCTTATGATCTATGATTTCAAGCATGATGAGTTATCTACTATGCAAGAATGTTTATGAACTCTCATATAATGATTTCATGATTTTGAAGTATAAAGTTAATTTAAAGTATGTATGATTTTATGACTTGGGCAAGACCATGCAAAGTGAAGTATGCTCATTATGAATTTAGCCAAGGCTAACAAGATCAATTTTTATGATATATTTTGGAGTCAAGACTCCCAATGTTCAAATTTAAGTTATGTTTTGGGAATATGATTATATGAGCAATATGCATGTTTTGGGAGAAGTGTCTACTACAGAGTAGGCCAAGGGTTCCGAGGTCTCCGATCTCAGAACTACGTGCTACCGTGGGATAAGGGATCCTCAATAATAGAAAATGGTTCCCTTTGCTCGATGAATATGGGATCCTCGCTATTAGACAGTGCTTCCCTTTCCTCAATGGGCACATGCAGGGGTCATCAGTATTGGAGATTTTTGCCCTAAGTCACGACTGATGTCACTCCTTAATCGTTCCTTGCATTGGCAAGCTTGGGACGACTCTGGAAACTTGAGTGAGATAGTTGGTGGTACCTCAACTGATGATTTTGCTAGAGGGATAGCCCTGTTCTTTAAATCATGGTCCAACTTCTTTGGCCTGAAGTTGTAGGACCCCATTCCCTCTAGGGCATTGACCATCTCTATATATCCCTGCACATCATCCCCCTCATAATTCTTTAAGACTGCCGTTAGTGCCTCAACACTCATTCATGCCACCATAGGCACAGGTGGCCCATTGTCCTCGATCATGGTGCTTACGGGTGTTGATCTAGTATTAAGGTGTCCTTGTTGTAGCCTGAATAGAGCAAAAACAAATGAAAAATGTAAACTAGGCAAATAACAACTAAAAGTTAAATACAAGCAATTACTCTAATCCTAAGTCGTATTCCCCAGCAATGGCGCCACTTTTGATAACGCTCAAATCACATTCCTGTAAAAATATGATGTGGATGTTGTCAATAAAGAACTAAACTAGGTTGGGGTCGATCCCACAGGGAATATGATCAAGATATAAAATAATGCTAGTATTTAAGCTTTTAAGTCTGTTATTTCCGAAAAGGGGTTTTTGTAAAGAAGTAAACACATAATAGTATTGACAATATCAAGATTTAGCAATTAACTAGGGAAGTGTCCCCATTGATTCATAAATACTTCGGATTTTACACTAGTGATCTATCCCAATACCTAGCTTGTAGAACTGCATGGATTCATCCAAACGACTGGTTCGTCCATATTGGATGACAATACCCAATTACCAGGTTAGGTCTCTTGAGTGATTTCACTTTAACTGTTATCAACTTGTTCCAAATTAACTATCCTGCAACCGCAACTTAAGTTATACAATGAACCATAAAGTTCAACGATTTGTTGTTATTCTCTTTTCCTAATCTCTACCTTTCTACATTCAAGTATGCAGGGAATTCGGGAAAGTCCTAACGTTGCGCTCTGTTAAGAAACGTTTAATATGAAGAGAATAAAATACAAGCATTAGCCTTGGTGTAGAATCACTTTGTGCAAACTCTAGTTTGTTAATTCACCATGATTCCCACAACCCTAGTTGTGGAGGTTTTAGCTTCTCATGATTGTAAGAAAACAATTAGCATTCATAGATAAAAACATAATTTTGAACTTACAATACTGATTGAAAAGTAAACCCACTTGATTATTGCAAAACATTAATGAAGAATAATTTAAGAACAGTAGAAGAATCAATGCAAAATACTCTTCAAAAGTTGTTCTAAATATTCCCAAAAGTCGAATACTTCCCAAAGAATCGAATTCTGCTCCTCTCTTCTGGAATTTTTCATGACTTTCATTACGGCTAGCACTGAGATCTGTACTTGGCCCTTTTTTCATTCTATTCACTTCTTTTGCACATTCAAACTCCAACACCTAATTTCCCTAAAAACAAAGCAAAAGTGCATCTTCTCGTATAAACACACCTAAGTCCATGCTTACTTTCTCAGTTTTAAGGGTCGAAAATGTTGTAAACCCACAACATATCACCGCCATAACCTATGAGTCGTAGCATGAAGTTATGAGTCATGTCTTCCATCCGTAACATACAGGAAACCTTGAAATCTTCTAACTCCTGGGAGAAGGTACGACTTGTACAATGCCTATAATAGTTTGATCCTGAAAAGTCTGGCACCCTTTGGAATTTGCCATGAGTCCATGGTACGGTCCGTACATTGAGTCATGACTCGTGGTCCTTGTTTGTACTCTGAGACTTGCCAACTTGACACCTTCACTGGATTTACTATTGTCATGCCCCGAGCCTACATCCTGGACGTAACATGGTACTTGAAGCCACAAGTGACCTCAAGTCAACCACTGGTCTCTCAGGCACTAGCATTCAGAGTAAACATGCATAGTTGATCTTTGAAATAATATCATAAAATATTTATGAAAGACAAGTCTGAAAACATAAAGTTCAACACATTTGAATAATATTGGAAAATATGAAAATCATATCTATATGAAAGCCATCTAACTGAGGAGTTGCTGGGACAAGCCCCCAACTAACTCAAAGTATAACTGAACTAAATAATGACTGGAAGAAAGAAATAATGCCCTTGGATGATGAGGACTCACACTTCAACTGCAGGGCGGAGAATCTGAACTGCGGCGTCTAGCGGTGCTGAGTCTGAGAACCTGCAGCTGTATCATGAGACGATACAACATAAAAGTATGCGTCAGTACTTTGAATGTATTAAGTAAGTGAGAGAACTATTAATAGAATGATAGAACTGGTAACTGAACTGATACGATATGATATGACCAACTGAAATGCTGAATGCTGATACAACTAATGATAAACTGAAATGGTCAAAAGTGACCCTAGGAGAGGGTCATAGACATGGCCTAAGTCTGAAATACTGAGTTTGAATTACTGCACTGAACTGATCTAGACTCAGGAATCTGATAGTAACTGTACTGAATAGTGGGAGAGGCTATAACCGACATGTAACCACGTGAGCTAGATGTGGAGTCCGATGTATACACTCCACCGTAGGACCCAATATACCTTGCCAGGGTATAAAGGCATGGACTGTGAGAATCACTATCAAATGGGGCCATGAGGCCAAGTAAAATATATAACCTACGGTGGCAACGTAGTTCTGGAACCTGGGTGCGCTGGAACCCCGGCCCTTTCGGTGCTAAGTCCTACTCCCACTTGATAATTCTATTACTACTACTATTAACAAGCAGATAACTTGATACTGGGGTCCATGACTATACTGACCCGGGATACTGTCAGAGGGTTCCCTGAGCGTCTTATAGGACTAGTTTTGGAAACTAAGTTCTACGACTGGTCAGAGCTGCTTATCTGGGAGCGTCGTAACCGTTGTGAGAATAAATTGATAATTGAACTGGGGTCCAGGGGCTGGTCAGAGCTATAACTGGAATTTCATGACCGCCTAATGGACCAAATAACTGAAATATGAGTTTGAGTTTGATAACTGAGAGGCACCACTGACACCTCGGGAAAAGACCATAGTCAAACTGATCAGCTGACATTTCTGACAAACACTGAATATTCTAGTACTCTGACTAAAGCTGAACTGACAATTTTGAGAAAATATATATAGTATATAGATTTTCTGACTGAATGTGAATATGATGCAAGTAACTGAGTTTCTTTAACACATACAAGTATTATAGAAGCCCTTAACTCTGAAAGATACAAACAATTTTCAAGAATTCAAAGCTTAAGCAGGATCCTAATTCTAGACTTTTCGACAGTTAGGGATGAATTTATAAATTGAAGGAACAAGAATCACTTTAATTACAAGAATGTGGAAAATAGCTACAGTTATCATAATATAGGATTACACATGAAATAATCAAAGAACGATAGCAATATTTTCTAATATTCAAAGTCAGGGCTAGGGTTGAAAGTTAACAGAGAGAGTGTTTCGGGGAACGCAAGGAGAGAACAATCTCCTTGATGAATTCCCACATACCTAATGAAAATTTAAGAGAAAATTTATTGGAACTTGAAGAAGAACTATCTTCCCTATGATGTGTCGTGATTTTACGACACTTTCGACGCTTAGAACCAAGAAATTATGCACATTCCAGGTATGCTTATATAGGTATGATATGTTTGTGCTTAATGTTGCAGGAAAATAGGTTCGGGAGTGAATTGGTCAAATTAGTGCTGAAAATAACTGAAAAGGTGACTGTCAGGCACTTCACGAGTCGTTGGCAGGAGGCACGACTCGTTGCTTAAGGCGTGGGAAAAAGATGGATTTTTGATGATGCAAGACAGTGTACCTGACGAGTTGAGGAAATGACTCGTTACAACTGGTAACGAGTCGTGAGGTCAACCGTGAAAACTGAAAGAGGAAATCTTAATAAAGTGGCCTGTGTAGTTGACGACAGACATCACGAGTCATCACATGAAGGAACAACTCATTGGCAGATCACTGGGACCAACCATAAGGTGCATTTGAATTTTGGAGGAAGGAGACCACGAGGGACCTAACGACTCGTGCTCAGGCACGACGAGTCATTAGGTGACCCGTTGCCAAGACTAGGTACGTTGCTGAGGATTACTATTTTAAGCAAGGAATGACTCGTCAGAGGGCCAAACGAATCGTCACCAAGCCCGTGGCCACTGCTTACCTGGTTTCCAGTTTTAATTAGGAAAACGATTTCTTGGTACTATAAATACACATTTTTAGGTTTATTTTTGAAAGGGGATTCTGAGAGGATTATGAAATTATTTCTAGACAATTTTTAGAGGATTTTCAGACGATTCTAGAGCAATTGAGAGAGCCAACTTTATTAGTTTTCAACTATAATTTTGGTATTGATCAATTGTTATTGATTCAAGAAACAAAAGCAACATTGAATATTTATTCATCTATTGTGGAGTTTTTATTCAATCTACGTAGTTTTTATTCTACGATAATTATTTTTTCAATTATGATTTCTTCAATATTTTGTGATTGCGATAATACAAGTATGAGTAGCTAAACCCATAAACTAGGTTTGTGGGAACCAAGATGAATTAACACATATAGGTAAAAACACTTAGTGATTATTGAATGGGGTTTTATGCATGTATTTTTTTCCCTTCGTTTTAATTGATTCTTGATGGTTACAAATGTTAGGACTTGCCTTATTCTTATTTACCGGACCAAGGAGGTAAATAATGGGAAAAGGGATTAAAAACGGAGATTTGATGCTATCAACCCTCATCTATTAGCTTGAACTTGTCGGGGGAAAGCTAATCCGATATTAAGGGTAAGGGTCGACTAAAGTACACCCGTATACGTACCAAGTTAGGTGGTGAAAATCATCTAGATAGGGGACAAAGAATTTAGGTGAACCTAACTTACCAATATTGCATGTTAAACATCGAAATAGATCACTAGTGTATAAGCCTTGTGGTTATGAAATCTTGGGGAACCCAATCCTAGTCAAATCGTTAATTGAATACAAACCAAATTTGATTTTAGCATTCAGTAATTTCACTTTGTTTATTGCTTTATATTTTTCCCCCTTTGGAAGTAAGTAACTCAATAGTAATAGTAATGGTCACCCGTCAGGACCACTGCGCACCAGCCCAAAAATATTTTTTGTTTCATCTTATCTTGCACACTAACAATGTTTCCACAGGTACAATGGCTACCAGAGGTACACCCAAGAATGGTCCAACAAATAAAGAAGAACCTGAGTGCAGTCAACCCTCATATCGTAGACTGTGTGATGATCCATCCTCCTTTGAAGAGTCAAGTGGCTCTGAGGAGGAATATGAAGTAGCGGAAGAGCAGCTAGTGAGGAGGACAACCAGGGCTAGGGCTCAAAAAACTTCAAATCCGACAGTCCTGGTTGATACTCCCACTCCACTTGCAAGAGATCCGCACAGCCGTACCGATGAGAATGCTAGGGCTGCAGTTGCACTTGTTCCTGAGCCTCCCACAACTGGGAAGAACATAGAGAGAGTTGATGAATAACATGCCCATCGATGGGACTCTGATAATGAGCTGATGGAGACCTCGAACACATCAAATGAGCAACCAAGAAATGTGCGGAGGTGGTGTGTCCATGGCATGCAGACTATATAAAATGGAGATATTGCTCCCAATGAAAAAGGCAATCTGAAGAGGAGCATATACGAGGAGTCGAGGCTGGTCACTACAGGGCTTAAAGATCTTCCTGAGCTATAATCCGTATTTGATAAATACCAGTTTGGATGGTTGACCGAGCCTTAAGGCAGCTACAACCCATGTTTGGTTCAAGAGTTCTATGCATCATATGCAACCACCTTGCACCGGTTAGCATTAGGGGGTCAGGATTGGAAGAAGAGGCCCGCATTGGCTCAGGTGTTGGTGAGAGAGACTCCAGTTGACATTTCTGAGTGGACGATCTCCAGAATGTTGTACGGGCCGGATTATCAAGCTCCATTGAACACAACAGAATTTGATCACAGGCTATCTGAGTTGAAGAAGGTCAAAACAAAGAAGTTGAATAGCCAGGAACGCATCCAGCAGTACACTTGGTTGTCTCATATTATTTCTATGAGAAGTCCATTGGTAGAATGGTTGCATGGTACAGAGTCGCAGATAAAGAAGGCTACATTGAATTTTCAGGAAAAGTTTTGGTGGTCACTAGTGCGGCACAGGATGGTACCAACTAGCAATGAAAATATCCTTTCACTTGACAGAGCAGCTTTGGTAGCTAGCATAATGGAGGGGTATGCCATCAACTTCCCACGATATATTGCAGAGTAGATTCAAGAAACGGGAAATCAATGACAGAACTACCATTCTGCTTCCATGTTTGATTGATAGACTATGTCAGGAGTCAAAGGTACTGGTATTGCCATCAGTGTACCAGAGAGTAGTGGTTCAGAAGATTATCGATATCGGGTTGATTTGAGATGATACAAACCCGGTATCGAGGGAGAGGATTCAGGTAGCTGCATCCGCGGGAGAAACAATATTAGAAGAGGCATTTGGCAGCGGGATGCAAACTAATGCAGCATAGTTTGCTGAGTTGGCAGCTGAGCCTATGGAGGGTAGAGAGATAGGTAGCCAGGCTGAGGCTACAGATGCAGCGGATACCTCCACACCTGCCGATGTCCCCGAGTCTTCATCTACTATAGCAGCCCCGAGACCACTAACTGCGCCTCCAGGAGCCACCATAGACGGCCTAGTCACAGTTTCATAGGAACTTTTAGTTGATATGGCTAGGTGGCTAGCTAAGGCCCAGAAGCAACAGGCACACACAACTCTACAAGTTAGAGTTCTGATGGAGTAGGTAAAGTCGTGGGTGTAGGAGTTGGAGACACTGTCCAGTTAAGTGCATGGGTGACTAGATGCTTTTGAGAGAAGGATGGATGAGCGCCTTGCACAGTTATAGGCGCCGGTGTTATTTAGATGGTACTCAGAGCTAGGAGCGCTACGATCCGAGCTACGGGACTTGGGTGCACGACAAGTAGTTGAAGTACCTCCACAGGTACTTCTCGTCATAGATGACGAGTTTGAAGAAGAATTGACACCTATTTTCAACTTTATCACGGAGGAGCCGGTGGCACATGATAAGGGGAAGAGGCCTCGTGAGGAGGCAAGTGTTGATGATGATGCTTTTCTGCTCTGTTAGCAAAAATGGGAGTGGAGTGAGATAGAGAGAGCGCTGCATGAATTGAGAGAGGAGGCTCGACAGAGAGTCGAGACTGAGGCGGAGAGAGTTTGTGGAGAACGAGCTCTGTTGGATCTGAGAATGCACCGGTTCAAAAAGGTAAATTTGGAGATGACATTGAAGGCGTATCTACACCCTCCACCAACCAGGTAGCTGACTAAGTCGTATAGGTATGTTCCCTATTTCCTTAGTTTTTGTTTGGTATATATATGCGTCGAGGACGACGCATGCTTTCTTAATGGGGGTGGGAGGAATACCTGTGCATTCTGTTTTGCTGAACATAACCCGAAGGGTTTTTCTTGCCGTATATCTTTTCCCTCGGGTGTTCCATATCTAGTAGAACCAGCATGTTTAGGATTTTATTTTATGTTTTTTGTGTCAGTTGGAAGAAAGTAGGAAAACTGAACATAGTCAAGAGCTGAAATTGTTGAAATAACTGTTGTTTGATAATTTGAGACCCCTCCGAAAAATTTATATATGTTTATGTGAAAGTTGACAAGTATAACCTTTGTGAATCTTTGCATGGCATTTAAACTGTGAACTTGTTTATCATTGTATGGATGTACCTGAACTAGCGATTGGTAGAAGTGATGATGTTGACATGTGCTATGTGTGAGTGAGGTTTAATAGCTGAATTCCGTTGTGTGTGTCAATCTAGAACTTGCCTTGTCAGTCGTACCGAGATAGAGGATAGGAAACAAGGAAAGTATCATAGGCTACTTTTTATTTATGAGTCCACTTTATCCTAAAAGACCTACCAAAAGTGAATAAAAATCCCTTGATCAAAATGTTTGAGCTTAAATTGAGATTTCTTTTTGTTTACACCAATTCAAGTGAGTGTAGTGTTTTCCGAATGCCCCTCTTAATACAAGGTGAAGGTCTTAAATAGACCTCAATNAATCAATGGCAAGCTTCCCCTCTACCCAAAACTCTCCCTTACTCACAAACAAGGTGAAGGTCTTAAATAGACCTCAATATTATGAGTCAAATAATTACTACCTACTATCTATTTACATGTGTCCACACGTGGTAGATTTAATTTTACACGGATCTATTTAAAAGATGTCTTCATCTTCTTGAAACTTGATTTCCTTGAAATTTGAGATTTGTCCTGATGTGACCTTGGAATTTGATGAAGATTCGTCTTCATCTGCATGGGAGTTTGTCGAGATTCCATTTTGTCCTAATGTGGCTTGTTTTTTTGCTGCATTATTTTTTGGGTGGATTCCTGAGGGGTCCACAGCTTTTGATTGTAGTAGCTTTTCATTTTTCTGAAAGGATAGTCTGGCGGCCTCCTTTAGTTGAGAATATAAGCTTGAGCCATCCCTTGCGGATCTAGCATGTCTCCATTGCTTGGTTCACTTTTATGAGAGGATGAAGTATCTAATAATTCCATTATCTGTTTTTGTTGGGTATCTTTTTCCAAATTTGACAAAGCCTGCTGGAGCCTTCTTTTTAATTCTTCCTTGGATAGTTGGGAATCCTGTCGTAATGAAAAACTTGAAGTTTCCTTATCTTCTTGGGGTGTTGGTGCCCAGCCTTTTATTTTGAGGGTCTTACTCAGATATTTAGTCCCTTTCAATTTCATGAATATCAAAGGACCAGCTGATAATATATGAAATTCTTTTTGCAATAAAAAACTTACACAATTTAATATTTTCTGGTAGGGTAGAA